>PVJL010007645.1:28590-75702 GCA_004026885.1 Lyroderma lyra | reverse complement strand
GTGTGTGTGTGTGTGTCACAGGTTGTGTGTGTGTGTGTGTGTCACAGGTTGTGTGTGTGTGTGTGTAAGGAAGAATTAATTTATGGGCCACATGGAAAAGTCTGTCTGACACTTCAGGAAAATAGAAGTGGAAAAAGAGGAGGAGGAGGGTGAAGCAGGGATGTTGGACAAATGACAGGCTTTACAAGGGGACCCTGCCCTTTGAAAACGCCCTCAGGTTTTTAGCATGTTTTTGCAGGGGTGCGGGCGGGGGAGGAGGTGAGTGGGGCCGAGTTCTGGGAGTGGCCCAGGAGCAGCCCAGTGTGGGCCAGAGGATGGATTCAGAGAGAAATCCCAAGCACCCTAACAAGAGGGCTCGGGGGACGGCGGGAGGGCTCTGGTGGGCCTGGGTGTGGCCGAGTTCACCAAGTCCTCTGAGGCGTGGGCCAGGGTGCCTGTGTTCTGCAGTCCTAATTCTGTGCTCTACCCCTTCAATGGGGAATGGAGAAGCAACCCTGTGTTTCCTGGTTTGTGGCTAAGAAAGTCAACCACCAGTCTTCAGAATTACACAGTTTTGAAAATTCTGAGAGACAAACACAGAAGAGGACTTTTAGACCACACTGGTTGCCAAATGCCTCATTTTTGTCCAGAGAGAAAAATAAAAGTGTTTTAAAAGACCCACTGGCCACCCTGCAACCCTTCCTTCCGTGGAGACGTGGATTCCAGATTGCAGGAAGCATGCCTACACCTATACCTAGTGCTTTGCCAAAGGATGTGGTATTGGCTCATTCAGGCAGCTTCCAATGTTAAGTCTTCACCAAGGGTGACAGCTGGCCACAGCACAAAGTAAGCTGATTCAAGTGATCTATGAAGTCCAGAAAGAAATGAGCTTCAGGAGTTGCCTCTGATGCTAATTTCTGAAGTTAAAAATCATGAACACTTACTGGCATGGAGAGGGCATTAGGAGATGTGTCTGATCTTGGCTCTCCCCGATGTGTCTGTGTTCTTCCCCATCAGAGTGTCACGCTTCTGACCCTGGGAGACCATGTGCATTTGTTCCTCCACAGGAGTGGCTGATAAAGCCTGGGACGCACTTCTGGCAGTGTTGTTGCCTCCTCAGCGTGAGCAGGGTGTTGTAGCCAGTCCCCTGCCTTGATAGAAGAAAATCAAACGCTTGTCCCACTTCTGAGGAGCTCTTAATCAGGCTGCCGCATGGAGCAGATGGATGAGCCTTTAGTATCGCTGATTTGTATCTATTTGCACTTCATTGTTTAACATGTTCTTATTCCAAAACCCTCATTCCTTCCCCTCAAATATGTTTTGAGCTCTTGGTAAGTACCAGGCACTGTGCTATCTCACAAGGTCCTCCCAGCAGCCTGCTTTATGGATACCAGTAACAAGAAGCAGCATTCTTTGCACATTTAAACAGTGCCAGGCACAATGATAAGTATTTCGTGGACATTATCTCTTGCCATCATGACCATTTTTATCTTCATTTTAAAGACAAGGAAACCAATTTAATATCCATTACAGGTCTACAATCGCTTTTCTGAAACCCCACGGCCAGATACACTGGAATGCAGAATTTTTGGGGGCACAGATTGTATATCATATATTATGTAATATCCCCAGTGCAGCAGCACCAAATAAATAAAATGCATCAATATTTATGCAAAGAAACATTTAAACAGTCTCACTAAGTAGTGCCAATTGAATTACAGAAAGTCTTTTGGGTTTCAGAGCTTTTTTGGAGAGGTGGATGAGGACCCAAGAGTGCCACCTGTTCGGGGTCACCCAGTTCTGTGTGTGTCAGAGCTGGGACTCAAATCCCCGCCTCATCCTGAAGCCCACGTGTTGGCTCACCATGCCCACTTTTCTGGGCATGAAGCACAGCCCAGGACTTTTCTAGCACTTAATGCTCACACTATTGATGTAAACGCAAGTGGCTTTTTCCAACAGTGGGACTGAGTTGCATGCACGTGCGTTTTGTGACTTTGCCGGGGACCTCGTACATAGTACTCAAAGGGAAGAAGCTTGAGACTGAGGTGTACACGGGGCCCAAGTTTGGGGTCTATGGAATACCACCTATCATCATTATATCTGAAAGCCAGAGGTTGAATCATGACCTTGAGTTCAGCCCTGGCTTTTTTGTTTCCAAACAATACTCACTTTCTAAGCTAGGGGGATGTGAGTGTCATGGCCGATAATCCTGTTCTTTCTCTTCTTTAACTGAATTTGTAACAAAGGTGATGTAGCACATGAAATCCAACACTGGAATTGTCTAAGACTCTCTTTATGACAGGTGCCATTCTCAATTTATATCATTCACTCACCAAACACTTATGGAGCATCTCATCTACTCTGTGTGGGGCACTGGAAGTTGAGGGTTGAATAGGACATTGCTCCCTCATCCATGGCAGACCCTGTGATCATCCAGATACTTTCCCTCTGAGCCCCAAAGTGGTGATAGCATCCTTCCCAGCACAAGATATGCTGTCAATTCATCGAATTGGCCTATTTTGCCATTGCAGTCCTATACAATTTAAGGTAGAGGATGCTCCTTAATGCTAATTAAATATTCATAAACTTTTCCTTTTAGAGAGGATATAGGTAGAAGCATTTCTTAAAAACCATATCTCACTCTGGATTTATCGAATCTATTTTCCCCCCTTCTTTTGTTTTTTCCTCCAGGAGAAAATAATGAATGTCAAAGGCAAAGTGCTTCTATCAATGCTGGTTGCCTCCACTGTAATTGTTGTGTTTTGGGAATATATCAACAGGTAATTATGAAACACAATGAAATGATGTTGATGGAAGTTACTCTAATCTCCTAGTATTAGCCTAGTCAGCAGGTTGAATTAAAAGTAGGATGAATTGAAACCATAAAGAAGAGCTTCCACCCATCCTGTATCCTTGAGCCCTGAACTGTCTTTATAAAACCATTAGACCTCCAAGCACCTTCGGTTAATTAATTATATTCCATCTTGCCATGTTCCTAATGTCTTGATTTTTGTACCTTTGAAGTTCCGGGCAGGCTAGATCCAGAAACAGTAAGATTGTATTAAGCCCAAAATGTACTTTTAAATTATTTGTATGGCCAGATATAGAAATTTCCTTAATTCATTTCAGACACAGATTCCATGAGAAATCCACTCTGATTTTTGCAATCCTAAGATATTTGCAGAGTTTAAAGGAGCAACTCAAGTTGTTGACTTTTGCTGCAAAATACACTTGAGTCGCTGGTGACTCATTTGTGCCTGGATAAACTTTTCATTTTTGGTATTTTCTTTTTTAAACTCTGGACAGCAAAGTGAATTAAAGATTTCTGAATTTTCAAATTCATCAGTGGATTTACCCCAAACATATGAGCTGCTTCTGTGCTTTTGGAAACAAGGATGCCTCAGAGATTCCAGCTGGAGAGGCTTCTGACAGAAAGAAGTCTCCACAAGCAGCTACAAAAACACATGATGCCTTTGCCTTAAGAGGCGCACTGTACAGCTCTGGGCAGGGAGAGCTGTCTCGGCATGTGGTGAAGTGTTTTAGTAGCCCCCAAGTTCACGGAAATGGAATGTCTTTTTCAAGTCTTAAATTCTAAGATTTTATGAGTCAATAGGACCATCTTGGCTACTAAAAAGGAACTGCATTTCAAGGTCTATCAATAAAAGGAGAATTGCTCCAGAATTTGGGAGCTCTTTTCCTCTGGGGTGCTATGTAGATCTCACTGCTTCTGGGGTGTTATTCTGAACAACTCATTATAAGAAAAACACGACAAGTAGAGTGTGACCAATTTAAAGGGGTCTACAAACCAGGTCTTTTGAATTGAGGAAACCAGGGGTACCTAGTCCAAAGAAAAGATGACTTAGGGTTGGGGCACAGGGGTCTTAGGTACTTGAGAGCTGAGGAACTACCCTCATTGGAGTCTGGAGCTAGGCTGCCTGGGGTTGGTACTATGCCACCACTTACCTCCTCTGTGACCTTGGGCAACTTACCTAACCACCCTGATCCTCATTTTCTCTATCTTTAAAATTGGGAATAGTAAATACTACCTGCTTCATATGGTTGTTGAGAGGTGTAAATAAGTTATTGTATATAAAGCAGTATAGGCAATGTCTGGGACTTAATAGGCACTCAATAAATGCTTATCATCATCATCATCATCATCATCATCACCACCACCATCACCATCTGTTCCAGAGGGCTGACTAGGACAGGGGAGTCTGGCAGACAGAAGGAAGAACTCTAGCAGTTGGAAGCATCCAGCAGAAGAGCTAGTACCCTTTGGGGGTTCCGCCCTGAGTTAAGATGCTTGCGTGGCTAACCTTGAAGCTTTGGACATTTGATTGGATGGATAAACCTGGTGCTTTGAATTGCGGCCAGAGTTGTACCTCCATATTTTGGGTGGTTCACAAAATTAAACTACAGGAGCCACAGGCCTGAATGTGCATACTGGCACTGGCTTCCGGTAAGGAGGGTCATTTTGCAGTGCTGGGCACACTCTCTTTGCTTGGTCGCCACAGCAGGCCCTGGCTGCTCTTCAGGGCTATAGTCTGGCACCACACTGGGGCCACATTATTCTTCAGTGTGAGGGATCTACTTAAGTATCTGCAAGGGGCTTCAAAAGCAACAGATCCTTTGCTGCCGTGTGAACTGGCTATGGGGAGGTTTGGGGTGAGCTGAGGGCACTAACCTTAGACAGGTGAGTGGCACTGAGCTTAAAAAGGATATTAAAATAACTGAACTGAACACATCCACCCATTAGTAAATAGAACTGTTGCCAGCAGAGAATTTTGGGAGAATGCCATCCAGGACAGCATATTACTAGAGGCTAGAGGAAAAACAACAAACAAACAACAAAAAATCTTAGACTTTTAGAATGGAATGAAACTTTAAAAGTTATAATAAAATAATAATGATGGTGATGATAGCAGCTACCAGTTATTGAGTGCATGTGCCAGGAACTGCGCCGTGCATTCCCTCCAGCCCTTACAATAACCCCCTGCAAGCTAAGTCCAGGTTTCTAGATGAGCTCCGAAGCTCTGAGCTAGAGATGGCGTTAGGCTCTGCGGCCGTGTTTTGTTTTCTAGGGGAAGATGGCCCCTGTGTGAGGGTTGGCTGAACCATGGTATTCGTGGGGAGATGGCTGGAGGGGACCCCTCTGCAGAGCCTCTCTGTCTCTCGCTGAAGCCTTCTGGACAAGTGAGGGCTGTCGTCTTATGAATTTATTTACACGACTGTGAGTGTCCAGAGACGTCCTTGTTCCAGATAGCTCTGAAGGAACTGCGGCAGAACTTCCCAGCCTCCTGAGCTCATTGGTAAATCTCAGAGGAAGGCAGAAACCTAGGAATAACCAAAACTCAGGCTCTCAACTCAGCTCAGGGCTTCAATGATAATGGTTGCAAATGAGCCTTTCTCAGAATTAAAAGTAATGTGATATGTTTTTATTTCTCACTTGCTTTTAGCCCAGAAGGCTCTTTCCTGTGGATATATCAGTCAAAGTAAGTGCTTTGAATTCTAGATGTCTCTGGCCTCTCTTGAACCTCCTGCAGCCCATTCTTCACATGGCAGCTGGTGGTGGAATGCTGGGCAAAGGTCGAGGGTAGGGATGGGTACCCAGGAATTTGAACTGCGTTCCTCCTACCCACTAGATGTGCCCTTAGAGAACCATGGCTGGGGTTTGCCCTTGCTCCTTTCCCCATAAAGGTCTCTTTAAGTGGTGTCATTTGGAGAACATTCTACCTTGCAAATAAAAAGAATCAGGGTAGATATTAACCCTTACACTGCCCATTATATATTGTATAATGACCCTTGCAAGAAATTTCTTTGAGTCAAAGGATCATGAAAAAAGTTTGTGTTTCCTGATGAACTATGTATGTATGTATGTATTACTATTATTATTAGCAGGAGAACAATGTAAGCCTTCATTTTTCTATCTTTGGCTCGGTTGTCAGGAAGCTCAGAGCAAAGTGTTGTGCTTAACTGCTATACTTTGCTCAGCCTGCATTTCTGATATAATTTATCTCCTGGCATTAGATCCAGGCTTTTCTGCCATGGGATCTTGGCAGTTTCCCCAAACCCACTCAGCCAGTACCTTAACTACAAACGAAAATAAAGGTAAAGCCTTTATTCTCACAAGTGGCTGGGATGACCGAGGTCATGTGAAAATACCTGGACACCTGAATAAATGTTCCTCCTTCTGTTCCCTTTTGCTTACTTTATGTTAGGGTTATTTCCCTGCTTACTGTCACCTCACCTTCTCAAATACTTCCTGAAAGTAGATGAGCCTTCAGGTTTCTGAATAGTGTTATTTCTGGCTCTTGAGCCACTCTCCTTGCTCGAGCCTGCTCCTACCTCTGTGGAGTGTACTTTCTCTTCAGTAAACTCTCTCTGTTTCACCTCTACAAAAAACAAAACAAAACAAAAAAATAGTGTTGTTTCTGTTCATGCCTCCCCACTCTGTCCAACTGAAGGGCAACACGACATGTCCTGGTTTCCCCTTTTCCCCTCCTCCAGAAGACCCCACCTTGGGGAGACTCACGACGAGTGTGGAAACTTGCGCCCGTGGGTGGGGAAGGCGGCTTCGGATGCAGAGTGTTTAGAGTTTCCGGTTCAGAGACCCTCAGATTCCCTGAGGCTGTCGGTGCTGCTAGGGGAGCCAGAGAGGTCATTTTTGGAAAGGGGCACTGGTTTCTTTAGTAAGATCACAATTGGTTGCAGTAATTGTCAACTTATAAGGCCTTTTTATGTATGCTATTTCATTTAGTCTTAAAGCTACCTCACGGTAGGTTTATTATTATTACTAGTAGCGGTAGTTAGTAGTACTAGTAGTAGTGGTAGTAGTAGTAGTATCTGACTTTTCAGAGGGGAAAAATTGAGATTCGGAGTGGGAAAGTGTTCTGTCATAGCCACACAACTAGCAAGTGGCAGATCCAGGACTCAGGTTTACGTGCTAATGTCCCCCAGGCCCACCCCTGTCCTTTTCTCCTCTCCTGCTGGGGTTCCCTGGTGGTGAGCTGAGTGCTGGGGGCTGCCCCAGGGAGAGACAGGTCCACCCTCTCTCCACTAGAGCATCTCCACTTTGTCTGTTGTACCAACTGGCAGGTTAAAAAAGAAATTTTTTCTTTTTAAAGATGTTTCTGTCATAAAGCGTTTGGAAAATCCCCCATTTGGAACTGTCTCATTTTCTAAAAATGTTTGTCATCTTTTTCATTTCTTAGAAACTCAGAACTTGGTGACAGCGGCAGTCGGAAGGGCTGGTGGTTTCCAACCTGGTTTAAGAATGGGTAAGGAGATGGGGCGCAGACTGTGGTCTCTTGCCCGTCGTGCGCGTGTGCAGAGTCCACAGAGAACAGCTTCGTGGTCGTGACCTTCTCAAGTCACTCACCTTTCTGACTTATCAAAATCCTACAAGGAATCTGGTTCGTATTTAGGGCTAGAACATTCAAGTTTTTTGGTTTTGCTTTTTCCATTGAAGCTGGGGGTGAGTGAGGCCTGGGCTGACATTCAGATTGCAGGGGACACTATCGTCAGATAAAAGGTTCTTATGGGGACTCTTTCCCCCACCCCATACCCCCCGACATAACCTGACACTTGTTGGGTCATTAAGTTACTAACTATGCTTGCTGACTTGGAAAGATAGTAAGACAGGTAGGTACTGTACCTTTTCATCAAAAGTGTCTTTTTTGGGGGGGTGGGGGGGTGGGCGGTGGTTCCCTGGCTGGGAATTGAACCCAGGCTGCGGTGTTGAGAGCGCTGAAGCCTAGCCACTGTACCACCAGGGAACCCCCCAAAAGTATGTCTTTATGACTACCAATTTGTATTTTTTAATCCCTTCACATTTTTCATGGAGCTCCTCAACGCCCCTCCCTTTGACAATATTCAGTTTGTCTTCTGTATCTGTCTGTTTCTGTTTTGCTTGTTTGTTTACTTTGTTACAAAATAGTCACAGAGTTGTAAAGTATGGCATTGGGAATAATAAGATCAGTAATGTTGCAGCAACAATATACAGTGCCAAGTGGGTACTAGACTAATGGGGGAGATCACTGCATGAATATTATATAAATGTCTATCCATGATGCTATACACGTGAAACTACTATAAAATAATACTGAATGTCAACTGTAACTGAAAAAAATTTAAAAATATTAAAAAAAAAAAAAGTCTTCATGAGTAACCATTTAGTATCAGGAACCTTTCTCCAGCTGTTCACTTGTCGCACATTTCCTGCCTCTGAAGGTGTCCCTGCCCGGTCCACTGCCCTCCTGGCCTTACTCAGCTTGCTCTCCCTTTGTACGCAGGACCCACAGTCACTACGGGGAAGAAGACATAGACAAAGACAAGGAAGGAAGAAAGGCAGACGGCGAAGAGCTTCAGCTAGCAGACTGGTTTAATCCACAGTAAGGAAACACGTCACCCACCCACGTGCAGTAGAATTCAGAGCTCAGCAGGAGGGGGCGGGGCTGTGTAGGCAACTGAGAACATTCCTGAGTAGAGAGACAAGTCTTAGCATCTCTTAGACCTTTAACAACAGATTAAATGAGAAACTGAGAGTTTTGGTTCCAATTCTGGAGCAAACACAATGATTCTGACAATAAATTGGCCAATGGCAGCTGATGCGGCCCAAAATACTGGAGCTGGAAGAGGTCTTACAGGCCCCAGGGTGTTGTGGAAAGCCACAGGATCTAAAGTCAGCAAGAACATTCTGTCTGAGATTCAGGTAACTCATCTGTAAAATGGCAACAATGAGGCAGAATCTCATGGGGCCAGGCATGCATTCCGTTAAGATAACATACAACACATGTTTATCAAACCCCTCTGATACACTAGCTGGTGGTTTTTCAAACTGCTGGTGACTGTCCATTAATATGTTCAGAAACTAGCTGAATGGGTAGAAAACAGCTTTTTTTAAAAATTGAAATTGAACAGAAAATCAGGATATCACATAAGTAAAGGATAATACTGTTTACTGGAATTTTTGTTTCTGTATATACATATATGTGTGTGTGTGTTTGGTTGTGACGTAAAATGTATTTCTCACTGTGATTCGTGGTTAGAAATTCTGTACTAGACATTGTGTTAGGCACAGGAAACAGGAGAGATCAATCAACATGGGTATATTCAAGAATTTCTCAGTCTTATAGGGGCACTAGATGAGACAGATCACAGCCACCAGCTGTCACTCTCTGCATGCTCTCTTAGGCACGGCTCAGCTTCTCTCCAAACAAATGGTGAGCAGATATTTAAAGAATATTGATTTAAAGCGACACCAAATTCAAGCCTTCTCAGGGCACCAAAGTATATTCCTTGCATAAATGAATGATTAGGTGAATACGTGCATGAACAAATACATTTATATCAATGTATTCTTTTCTGTAAACTGCCTAAAACATATGGCAGCATACTGTGTCAATGTTTCCACGTTAAGATCTCTCAGTTTCTAGAACACCAGATCCTCATAATTTCCTTCCTACTTCTCCACTCTCCCTCCGTCCCCTTGATGGGGGCCTCTCCCTCTCCCCAGCCTTCCAGTGTTAGAGTTTCTGGGGGTTAAGTCTGGTATCCTCATTGCTTTTCTTGGTACAACATCTTCCTTCTGACTTGTGTCTAACTGCCTGCTTGACAGATTCTACCCCACCCTGGTTCTTCTCATTTCCTATCTCAAGCCAGCATCCAGGAGACCCCCAGTCCAGCCTTCTCCTCCGTCCACCCCATCGTCTTAATTCATTAATGCGTCCTGTTAATTCTTCCTCCAAAATTCTTCCCACATCGTCCCCTCCTCTGCATCCCGCAGCCACCACCCTCGTTCACGTCACCGTCAGCTCTTTTCTGGATCCCTCTCCAGCATGCCGCTGCTTAGAAGTTCAGTAAATAATGTGTTACATGCATTTGTTGACCTGCACAATTCCTAGAACTTTAACTCTTCCTCCATTCAACCTGTGAGTATCACAATGTTCCCACAAATAAAGACATAAAAGATTAAGAATAACCACCAATAATCTGGGCAGGTGTGTGTGTGTTGGTTCTGGAGGCCCTTCAATTTTGTGGGGAGCCTTTGGCCCCCACTGGTGGAAGCACACGAGCTGACGTACTGCGGTGCCCTGCTTGGAAGGAAGGTTTCTGGGCCCCTTTCTCTCCTTTTAGAGCCCTGTGTTTGTGACCTTGGGCATTGGCAGTAGTGGCTGGCAGTGGCAAAGGCTAGCTCTTACACGCATGTGGCCTGCCCCGTCACTTCTTTTTATGGGTTTCCATGACTAAGGCTCCTTGATACCGAGGTTCCTCTGAGAAGCTGACCCCCTTCCTCTGCCCCACCCACTGCGTTGTCAGGCTGTCATCTGGCTTCTTGGTCGGGGCGCTGACATGTTGAAATTGCCAGTGGAATTTAATAATTAACAGCTGGGAAATAGAACATTTTAATTTTTAATTAAACATTAATTTTTAATATTTCTGCTGCTTTTTCCTGTTCAAAGGACACTTGCCAGCCAAGTAACCAAATTGGACATGGGTTATCTGCAGTCTTTCTAGAAACTGTGGACCGAGTGGCCGTGCAGTTAAGGAGTGGGTAGTCGGCGGACCACCTGTGGGGACTGTGAGATTCTCAAGGCGGCAGGATGGGGGTCTCACTTCTCTGATCTCCACGCTCAGATCTGGGCCTGGTCAGGAGCAGGGACTCAGGAGATGCGTGTTGAGGGACTGAGTGCCTTGGTGTGGCCTTTCCTATAAATCAAATGGCTAAAGATTCTGTTCCAGTCTCCTTTCCTCCTGCCTCCACTTTATTTGTAACAAGGGGGTGACAGTAGCACCCAGGCCATAAGGTGGTTGCAAGGATTCAATGAAAGTCAAGTGCTTAGCCCCCATGTGCTGTAAGTATTGAATATATCTGTTCCTTTCTTTCCTCTTTCTCTTCCTTTAAAAAAAAATACCAGCTGCTTACCAGATATCCAGCTCATACAGCTGCATGACTTAGCTAGCCAGCCAGGTCAGAACCACTAAAAGAGCCTTCATAAGCTAAAACGAAGGACTGCAAAGTACAAGGGGACAAAACATGGGAGAGTTTGAGTTCAGAAATGCTGGTTACAGAAATAAAGGTGTGTGTGTGTGTGTGTGTGTGTGTGTGTGTGTGTGTGTGTCTGGGGCAGGTGTGTTGGTTTGAAATCCTGTCATTCAACAAAGCTGGGGTTTTATGTGACTGAAAGCATCACATAAGCTTCTAAACACAAAGAAAGAAAAGCTCTTCATTTCTCATTCTGCAGTAGCTGATTTGAGTGGAAATAATGGGTTTTAACCCCAGCTTCATCAGTACAGCAACTAAACGTCCTTATAGGAAGTGATATGGAGTGGTGCTCAGAGCACAGAGTCAGCCTGTCTGGCTTCAGATCCTAGCTTTGTCCCATACTACGTGACCTCCGGCAAGTTACTGAACTGCTCTGTGCTACAGTTTTCTCAATGATAAAATGAGAGTCAAAATAGCACCCCCCTCTGAAGGGTGAAGCCTTTAGCACAGTAGCACAGTGCCTGGTCCCACAGGAAGTGCTCAGTGTGTGTTGGTTACTATCAGCAGCAGCCAGCTGTGTGGCTTTGCACAAGTTGACAAGCCTCTGAGCCTTGGTCTTCTTACTTGTACAGTGGACGTAGTATGTGGCAGGCCTGCACAGGGACTCAAAGGTGCCTGGTACAGAATCCAAAATAGCTTCTTTCATGATTGAAGGAAACCAAGTGCAGTGTCCCGTGCTGCCCGCAGATCTGGGCGTGAGGGCAGAGCTGAGTCTTGGTTTGAGACTCCAGACAAGACAGGGAGGTCAGAAGAGCGGCCTGAGAGTGCCCCTGCCCGCCCCATCTCTGGAGGCGACTCCAGCTGTGCAGGGGGGAACAAGGAAGTAGGTCAAAAACTGCACAGGGTGGGGTGGGAGGGCACAGTCAGCTAGAGAATTAGAGTGCAGAGCAGGGTGACAGAGGGCCAGGAAGCATGAGGACCAGTCCACTGAGGGTCTTTTCCACTCGGGCCAGGGCTGCAGTGAGGTAGGACAGGGGCAGTTTGTGAAAACCCACCTTCCACCTGTGTATGAGGGGAGGGGGCATTCTCATTGGCCCAATCTATTTGCTAACATCTCTCCAACAGCCCACTCAGGGCCACATGCACGCAGTCAGCAGGGACCTGACCACAGGAGGGGACTACAAGACCCTGCCCCAAATCCTGACCTGCTCCTTGTAGTGGGTGCAGGACAAGTGGAGGCCTAGCAGGGACCAGGCCTGTGCACTGAGGTCTGCATTTAAACGACTGTGTTTCAGTCTCTGCCTCCCAACGGGAGAAAGGCAGCTACTTCCTGAGCAAAAGGGGTCAAGGGCCGAGTCTCCAGCACCCTCACGCTGGGCCCCAGCTGCTGCTCAGCCTTTCTGCCTTTCCCCTTCACAGTTTTCTGACATAGCTGTTACGTTGCTTCCTGTGTTTGTGTTGGCTTTGCCAAGTTCCTTTCAAGTGCTCAAGTGCAGAAAACATGCCCCTCCCCCACTTGCACTCCTACTAAACAGGCCCCATGGTCCCAAGAGCAGGTCTGTGCCGGAGCCCCATGTTCCAGCCTCAGCTGTGGGGGCCTCAGTTGAGTCCCTTCTTTTCTGGGGGACTCTGTCTCCCTGTTTGTAAAATGAATGACAGCACTAGAACATCCTTAGTCTGGGACCCTTGTTGGCCTAGTCCCCGCCCAGAAATCCTTTTTTGGCAAAAGGCAAATTGAATTGTTTCTCTTTCAGCTCTGTCACTCTTGTATTCCCATGTCAAGGATCAGGGGCTTTTTAGACTCAGATGGCACCCACAGGGATAAACAGCACCCAGAGGTGCCACTGGCAGCTAGGGAAGGGGTTGGGGAGATAGGGAAAGGGAACTGGAAACAAGAAGAGAACCAGAAAAACAGGAACAGGGGGAAAGGGCAAGAGTTCCCCAGGTAAGATAAGATCCCCATAAAGGCCCCCAAGGCAGCCCTAGAGGCCCCTGGGCCCCACTTCCTGTCAGACACTCCGAAGATGCCGCCCTGAAATGACATGCGGCCCAGCTGACTGCCTGGACTTAAGCCACAGTCAGGACTCAGGAAGTCACTGCAAATCATAGCTGACCCCAGGTTTCCTGAAGACCGTCTCTGCCCGGTTGGCAGAGCTGTCCCGACTCACGGGGCTCTATGTTTTGTCACCAGGAAACGCCCAGAGGTTGTGACAGTGACCGGATGGAAGGCGCCAGTTGTTTGGGAAGGCACCTACAACAGAGCCATCTTAGAACATTATTATGGCAAACAGAAAATTACCGTGGGCTTGACCGTTTTTGCTACCGGAAGGTAGGTGTCACTATTAAAATTGACCTTGACTTTTTCTTGTTAGAACTGTAAAAGTGTTTGTGAGGGGCACCCTGGGCTCACAGGGGCTGCTCATGGCATGTCTGAATCACTAGACAGGAGACTATTGTAAGGAGACTATTTCACTCTCATTTCTGCTGAGGCTCCGAACAATAGCTGGTGAGTCTGCTCCTTCCCACCTCAGAGTCGGGGTGTCAGGTTACAGGTAAAACTGTCTGCTACACCCTCTGAGCCCAGCACAACCCCCACAGCCCCCTCCGCCCTGACCTCCATGGCTTTCTCCAGAAGGAAATTCCCAGAATGCCAGCAGGTTGACGTCCCAAATGTGCCTTCCTCTTTCTCCGACACTGTTAAGACCCAGGCCCGAGGTCGGAAGGGTGTCAGCAAGTTCTCATTCCAGAGCAACCTGAAGGTGGTGGTTTTCCATGCCGGAGCCCAGCCCACCACTCTTCCCACGGCCTCCTCGGGTTCCTGCCACCTGAGCCCTCCTGGAGGATTTGGGCCACTGGGGATTGGGCCGGTCAGAACTTCCTCTTTTACAGGTTGGACAGGTTCCCCTTTCAGCTTCCATTTCCATTTAGAACCTTTGTCCCAAAACTGCAATCATTCTTGAAATTAGTGGCTTGTAATGTCAGTTGTAAAATATAACCCATTTTGCTCTTTTGGGAAATTTTTTTCCCAAAAAACAAAAGCAGAAGTTCAGTTTTTCCTGTTCCTTCCCTGTTCCCACCCCTCAGTCTTTCGGAAAGCCACGGGGAAAGTTGTACAAAGTGAGCTGAAGGTGCAGGTGGGTCTGAGCTTGAGCTCTGCCCACTACAGAGCCTAAAGGAGAACTCTGTGAGGATCTGATGGCTCTCCTATATCCTTCTCCAGCTTGGAGCTCAGAAGCCACTGCTGTCACCATACCCATCAAAGTCCTAATGTCACTGACTGTGCTGATCCAAAGGACTTAGGTCAGGGCTGCGCAAGACATCGTGGTCCACCAGTGAACTACCAAGCAATTTTGGGGTGCTGCCTGAATTTAGAAAAAAATGTCATTGTGGACGCCCCATTAACACCAGGGCCTAGCAGCTAGGCAGCTAAATATAAAAGAAACACATTTTTCACACAAACACACGTATAGCTGCTAGAGGTGAGAAATGTCTCTTGAGCAAGTGAAAATAAATAGCTGGTGGTCTGCGACACTTGGAGAAAATTACAAGTAGTCCTTGCTCTGAAAAAGTCTGCCCAGGCCTGACTTAGGTGGTATCTGTAATAGAGAAGTGTGACTCTGGAGTTTTGACATTTTACTAGAAGAAGCTGTGCTATTAGGAGTTGAGAGCCAGTACTTACTCAGCTCACCTAATCCCTTGGCTGAGAGGAGATAAGCCAGCCTGATGCAGACTGATTTGATCCTAACTGATGACAGTTGTGGGAAAGCAAGACCTCAAAAGCACCAGATAATGACAGTTTTGTAGCTTCTTTTATGCATTTGAAATTAAGGAGGGACCATAAAAAGATTACATGGAGAAAACAAGGTGGGGATTGGATTACGGGATAGTTATCATGATGGGCTCTCTTGAGGGTCATTACACTTACTACAAAGGTGTGTGACCTAGATGCACAGAAACAATGGACAGGGCTTGCTTAAGTCAAAGATAAACCTTTTACTAAAGAAGTTATAAGCCTGAGGCATGACTATACACCATGACCTACCCAGTTAGGAATTTATGATCAGATCCCACTGTGAGGCTACAAGCCCTCGAACCCCTTTTTTGTCCACAATTGCAGCTCTGCAGAAGCTATAAATGGCATGTCCTCAGTAAAGCCCTACTATGCTCTCGGCTCTGAGGCAGGAGAGGCTTGTTTGTCCTCAGCAGCAGTAAATCCTCACTAGAGTAGATTTGGACTTTTAGGAGGTGTGATGTTTGGATTCTTTTCAAATAACAATGCACAGAGCCAACCTCAGTGCTTGAATCTGTAAACAATGTTAAACCTTACAATGGCTCCCCTTCTCCTCCCAGGATTGTCTCTCAGCTTCAGGGCACAATAGATTTTTCTTAAAATTGCAGCATGCCAAAGAATTTCCTGGCCACCAGCCACAGAGCCCTGTCTAAGTCCTTCTTTGTATTGCTCAGATATAGTCTCTCCATTTAAAGACCCAGTACTATAGACCCGCAGGTTTCCAGAGGCGAGCATTAAAAGCACACTTTAATTTGGTATAAAGAAAGGGAATTCAGGCAGCAAGTGAAATGAAAAGAAGTACCCATTATTATATTCAGCAGAACACTGGCTGGTGACTGGCCGGCTCTGTGATCAGCACATCATATTCAATCAATGTTCACTGGGTCTGGGGTTTGCATGAGTTGGGTTTAGCCACCTTCTCCTTCCTCTGTCATCCCCATGGCTTCACAAGATAGTGTGTAGCTTGGGTTACAGAAGATATCAACATGGTGTTTTCTTTTTCTTTTTCTTTTTCTTTTTTTCTGTCTTGTATAATGTATGTATGATTTTCTTGTGACTGTGGAAATTAAGTGTCTGAGATTACTTGTATTTCAAGTGGACAGTGTTAGGATTCGATATGTGTAAGCACTAGGCAGCAAATCTAGATAGCACGCACCACCATGCAATCGGTCCCATTCTCCTCATTGGCCCTCCAGCCACCACCCTTCTCATGTAATATGTGAAAGAATTTGCACTGTGATCCACTGATGAGGGTTTCATTGTTGAACTCATAGTATCCTGCATTTTTTTTTTTAATGGATTCTGGATTGCTTCTTGATGGGATGGGAACTGGTCTCGAGGGCCAGTGTCACAGAATAGATATCAGAGGTTTACAGCTAGGAAGTGGCAGAGCCCAGAGCTGCTAGCTGAATACAGCCCTGAAATTCCGAGTGCTGCCCTGTCAGCATCCATCTCTAGACTAAGGACAAGTGGCTGGTAGAGCCACTGGGCTAAAGGTGGGAGCTTGTAGCATTAGGGCAGAGAGAGAATGCAGATGCAGCCCCATCTGAATGGTGAATGAGGTCAGCACATGGCCGTTCATGGTGAGCTCCCCATAGGTCCCCGGGGAATGGCCGGCCCTCCGGCAGAGGCCAGAACTGGCTTACTGAGACGTTCTGCTTATCTGGGTTCCCCAACATGGTGTTTTTTTGAATGAACTGATAAATAGCTAAAATACTACTGCACGCCTATTAGAATGGCCAAAATTCAACACACTGACAACACCAAATGGCGGTGAGGGTGTGGAGCAACAGGAACTCTCATTCAAGACTGGTGGGAATGCGAAATGATACAGACACTTTAGAAGAAAGTTTGGTAGATTCTTACAAAACTAAACATACTCTTACTATAAAACCCAGCAGTTGTACTCCTTGGTATTTCTACAAAAGAGCTCAAAACTTATGTCCACATAAAAACCTGCACACATATGTTCACAGCAGTTTTATCCAAAATTGCCTAGACATGGAAGCAGCCAAGATGTCCTTCATTGGGTGAATGGATAAATAAACTGTGGTACCCCCAGACAGGGAAATATTATCAGTGCTAAAAAGAAATTATCTAATAGATATCACCCCAAAAATCTAACAATAAAAATGAATTAGGAAAAAAAAAAAAAGAAATTATTTATCAAGCCTTAAAAGAAATCAGTCTGAAAAAACTACATACTGTCGTATGATTCCAATTATTAATATATGACATTCTGGAAAAGACAAAACTATGAAGACAGTAAAAAGCTCAGTAGTTGCCATGGATGAATAGGTGGAACGAAGTATTTTTAGGCAATGAAAGTATTCTGTGTAATACCATGCATAATGACAGACACATTCATTATACATTTGTCTAAACCCATAGACTGTACAACACCAAGAGTGAAACTTAACGTAAACTATGAATTTGGGGGTGATAATGACATGTTGAGTGGGACACATGTACTATCCTGGTACTGGATGCTGATGATGGAGGAGGATGTGGGAGATAGGAGGGAATATGGGAACACCCTGTGTTTTGGCTCAACTTTTGCTGTGAACCTAAAAATGTTTTAAAAATAAAGTCTATTAAAAAAAAGAAAGAAATAGTTAAAATAAGGCTGAATCAGAGGCTGTTTGCTCTGGTATTTGGATGGATCCTTATAACAGTGGTATCTAGACAAAGGATTGGGAGTTTGGGTGGCCAGTGGGAGGTTCACAGGGTACATATGTAATATGGAAGGCTATCCATGTCCCTTAACCCATTCTCTGGTTCTCAGATGAGGATGAGAGTGGTGATGGTTAAGGCTTCATGCATCCCCAAAGGACCCAAGGGTCACATTCCAGTTGTATCTGGTAAGGCAGTGGCAACTTTGGGGTATGGTTGAGGGAGGCTCAAGAGCTAGCACCTCCTGATGTTTGTCACAGAATACAAATTTCCAGCTATAAGATGACTAATTGCTGGGGATCTAATATACAGTATGGTGAGTCTAGTGAACAATACTATATTGTATACTTGAAAGTTGCTAAGAGAGTAGATCTTAAGTGTTCTCACCACAAAAAGGAAATTGATGATTATTGGCATGATGGAGGTATTAGCTAACATTAAGGTGGTAATCATTTTGCAACATGTAACTATCAAATTCACAAATAGTATGCCTTAAGAAAGACTTAGGCAGCCAGGTACCCACAGAACTAGAAACTGCAGGCCTTTAGACTTGGGAGTAGGGCCTGTATCACTAAGGCCCTACGGCGAGGCCCAGCGCACAGATGCTCTGTTCAACGGGTCAGCTTCCAAGAGCAGGAGAGGGGAGGGCTGTGCAGACACAGTCACCCTTCCAAAC
The DNA here is from genome assembly GCA_004026885.1 of Lyroderma lyra. Classification (NCBI taxonomy): domain Eukaryota; kingdom Metazoa; phylum Chordata; class Mammalia; order Chiroptera; family Megadermatidae; genus Lyroderma; species Lyroderma lyra. The sequence continues at coordinate 57,597 of PVJL010007645.1, read as the reverse complement.
CTGGCAGTTGGATAAGTTACCCCACCTCCCCAAGGCTGAGTGACTAACCCGGATGGTAGCCGGGAATGTTACAGTAACAGAGGTCTTTCCACATGACAACATGTCTGGGATAGGGAAAAACATCGCTCTCCTAAACTTCCAAGTGCAAACAAACTGATTACAATTGTATGGGGTCTCCTGCAGAGTCCAAGGCTACCCTGACCCCATCCTTCTTTGTTTCAGGTACATTGAGCATTACTTGGAGGAGTTCTTAACATCTGCTAACAGACACTTCATGGCCGGCCACAAAGTCATATTTTACATCATGGTGGACGATGTCTCCAGGTTGCCTTTGATAGAGCTGGGTCCTCTGCGTTCCTTCAAAGTGTTCGAGATCAAGCCCGAGAAGAGGTGGCAGGACATCAGCATGATGCGCATGAAGACCATTGGGGAGCACATTGTGGCCCACATACAGCACGAGGTGGACTTCCTCTTCTGCATGGATGTGGACCAGGTCTTCCAGGACACCTTTGGGGTGGAGACGCTGGGCCAGTCGGTGGCACAGCTCCAGGCCTGGTGGTACAAGGCAGATCCTGACGAGTTCACTTATGAGAGGCGAAGGGAGTCTGCAGCATACATTCCATTTGGCCAGGGGGATTTTTATTACCATGCAGCCATTTTTGGCGGAACACCCATTCAGGTCCTAAACATCACCCAGGAGTGCTTCAAGGGAATTCTCCAGGACAAGAAAAATGACATAGAAGCCCAATGGCACGATGAAAGCCACCTAAACAAGTATTTCCTTCTCAACAAACCCACTAAAATCTTATCCCCAGAATATTGCTGGGATTATCACATAGGCCTGCCTTCAGATATTAAGACTGTCAAGATATCTTGGCAGACAAAAGAATATAATTTGGTTAGAAATAATATCTGACTTTGAACTGTGTAGATTTCTGAATTTGAGAGAGTATTATTCTGGCTATGTCCTCAGAAAAGTAACACTTAATTTAAACTTAAAAAAATACTAACAAAACACCAACCCAGCAAGTACATACTATTCTTCCTTATAATTTTGAGCCTTATAGTATGAGAGAATGAACCTATGGTAATCAGATATGAATTCCCAGTGATTTTGTATCCATGGTTTGGGGGAAATAGTATCAACTGAATCAATATATATATATATATATGTCACAGGCAAAGAAAAAAGCCAGAAATACTCTACACATGCCAGATAATATACTGCAGAAAAGGGTGCTAAGAGAAGTATTTGGCAACAAGATACAATTTCAGTATTTTCTTACCTTAGCTGAGTCTAAAGCAACACAGAGTTGCTTTGCAACAGGAGGACTCTCAGTGAGGAGATAGTCTCCTTGGCAGTCAGTCCTCAACTGGTTCCAGTAGCAGGTTGCTTCAGGCTATTTGTCATCCATGTCCATTTTTCTCAGGATATGGTTTGGCTTCTGTACCAAAGACTAGTGGCAATTCTCAGTGGATACCACGGTGGTGAATGTTTGGAGTCAAAGGGAATCTGAATGAGCCAGTGGGTGCTCAGGAAGTAGAAACAAAGCCTCAAAGTGAGTTTGCCATGAAATAGCCAAAGACAGTGAAAGCGGGGGCAGTGCCACTTGAGAGGAGCACGGGACATGGGGTTGGCACTTACATACAGCATGGATGCAGGCGCTGAATGGGAGGGGGACACTGGATGAACTCCGGCCTCCTTGGTCCCGTAACAACCAGAGCAAGAGGGTATTTAAATGAAGATGCTTCTTGTTTTGCCCAAGTCACATTCAGTCTGCCAGATTCTGCAACTTGTGTCTTCAGATCTTTGGCCAGAGGAAGTGGTTGGTGTCAGAGAAGACAAAGGCCTGCAGCAAACTGAAGAGGCTTGTGAGGAGTTACCCAGACCTGGGCTTCATGGCAATCAGTTACGGCTGACATGGGCTTCATGGCAATCAGTTATCAACAAGTCCCACTGCCACTTGCTCTAACTCTTGGGGTCTCTCAACCTATCATGCCCCACTTGGCTGGCATCAAGGAGTGGGTTGGAGGAAAAGCCCTCCCATCAAGTAACCTCTCATTTTCCCCTGGCCCATCTGCTAGGGTATAATGACCAGATACATTTATTTAATAAAATGGTTAACTGATTTTGTATCAAAGCAGGGAGTGGCAATGGAAGATCCAGTCCTCATGACTGAACAGCTTAACATTCAATTCCCTTCTCTAAGAGAAGTTATGAAAATCCTACATATAATTTAAAGTTAAGCAATTCAATATAAAAGAAGTTAAGAGGCAACATTTATAACATGCAGGTGCATTTATATTTTGGAGTATTCCAGTTTAGTTCATTTGTTTCCATTTTTAAGTGACTGATTTGAAGAACCGTTGTACTGACTTGATGTTCAGTACAATGGGCTTCTCTGATAAAATTGAAACCTACATTTTCTCTACCATAGCATTGTGCCTCCTACAGTTCTTGCCAAAAAATATCACAACCCAACAACACAAAACCAACAAAAATCTTGAAGAAGTGGACCTTGTAAAAGAAAAAGGAGGTCACGTGTCATTTAGGACTCTTGCTTCTCTATAATTCAAGTTTTCTGGGATCTATTCTGGAGCAGGGAAAGTTAATGGTTTAAGTCCTAAACCAAAGAAATGATTTTTCCTGAAAGAATATAGGAAAGGGCTTGATTTTTTTAAAAAATTCAATTAAATTCAAATCCCAAATGGACAAACTGAAGATCTCATTTATAGTTATCCTTAAATGTTAATAAATACCTGATCTACAATTGAATAAATTATTTTCTCAGTATATTCTGGTCTGGTCATGGATTGTGCATTTTCTCCTAAAGATGTTCAGAACTGTCAATGACAGAATTTTAAATTCTTAGACTCCAAAAAGTCCTCATGTCCTTCTAAAAATGTGTTCACTATTACAAAAACAGAAAGAACATGATTGAAATTTGCAAACTTTTAAAGCAACAAATGTTCATATAGAGATTTCCAAAGTGATGCACTAAAGTATTTAACTGCCAGGGGAAGGAAGACCCAGTAGGAAAAGGCTCGTCCCTGAAACCCAGGGTGGAGCACTAGGGCAAAGGGAGAAAACAGTGCCTTCACCATATCTGGGGTCATTAGTCCTGACCTCTGGGGGAATATATCTGGCCAAGGAGCCCTGGGAAAAGGGTGGATTTCCAGTAGGGCACATGTATTTGTAATAAATATAAAGATTAAAGGTGACCAGGCTGATGGAGTGTGGTGCATTGGATATACAACAGGGAATGATGCCCTTATAGCAGAGAATTATTCCCCTTTTATAGATGAGCACAGTGAGGTTCAGAAAGGTAAGCCATCCAGCTGGGAAGTGCTGAGGTGAAGCAAAACCCATAGAGGTTAACACCATACATATGGAGGGCCATGTTTCATATCAAGGAAAATGCAAATTTACAGAAGAATCTTGTAAAGGGGCATCTTTGCCATAAGAATATTTTAAAAACTAGATATATTCCCAGCCCATACCATTTCCCACTTTTTATACACTCAGCCTGCCCCAAATGCATTAAATTAGTTAAAATGAATCCTGTAAAAAATAGAAAACTGATCATTCTTAAACCTTACATAGTACATGTAGGGCTGATGGAAGTCCATTGGGCACATGAGCTGTTCTGCCAAGGCAGAGCCTTGGAAGGTGTAACTGGACAGGGGTAGGTGGAAGGGACAGCTGTGTCTTCTTCCACTCCACCTTTAATCTGGTGGTCACACACTGGGAGGCAAGAAATTCCTTCAAGGTTTGAAGAGTCTGACTTTTCTTCCTTCCTTGGAATGACTCATCTTTGATCTCTCCCAGCCAAAGTCACCATGTGATTCACTAATGAGGGCACCATAGCTATGACAATACGAGTATTTATTAAATGGAAATGTTACCTTGTGCAAATTAACAGCAAGCATGGTGGCATACTCACAAGTGTGAGTGTCAAAGCACGAAGGCATAACATACACTGCATACTTTTTAAGGAGAGAAAGCAGGCATCCATTGGTCAAAACCTCAGATCTAAAAGCGTGCAGAGCCAGAATTCGAACCCAGGACTGTCGGACTCTAAATCCTTTGCTCTTTTCACAGCCCCAGTCTGCTCCCCTCACTCTCACATGCACATACACACACTAACCATCTTGTTTTTGAAATGTGAGGACACCAAGAAATAACCCTAAAGAGCTCTCAGTTCCTTTATTGGACATTAACCCTACCAGACCGCTGTACCGATTTTTCGGTAATTTCCGAATCTGCCACTATACCGCTGTACCTAATTTTTGAAATGAAAGGTAGACCTATTTTCTACAATGTCTCCAAGTTCCATCTTACTCTAACCACTTGTAACTAACATTTTTCTATATCATGTTGGTTTTTTCTCTTTACTGCTCAGGAGCCCAGGTATAGGGGACAGTTAGGTTCAGGGCCTCAGGTCTGATAGGATTAAAGAGAGAGAACTCAGTAGATCAAAACTTCAGAAGCAGAGTGGAGGCCTAAACTCAGCCTAGAGATAAGTTGGAGAAGCAAAGGAAAGCTGAGCACAGGGTCATTAGGGGCTAAGAGAGTATGAAGGAGAGAAGGCTGTCTAGGGAGGTGGGAACGGCCTCAGAGGACCTGACCCCGAATTGATCTCTGAAAGAGAGAAGGGCAATGAGACTCAGAGAAGCAGCAGATGAACAGCACAGAGGATGTGATGAGACTTGCACAGAGACCCATAAAAACGGCGCTGAGGCCTTGGGACTGAATGAAATCACCTGGCAGAGCCTGTGGGAAAAGCAGCAAACACCTGAGAGCACTTTGGCTGGTTAAGGACCCCACGTTCACCCCACATCGTGCCTCTCCTCCCTCCGAGCAGTGCTTGTTCTTTACAGAGTCTGACTTCTATGGAAACTGGTGCCATGGGCAGAGCAAGTGGCCCAGAATAAGCCAATCAGTACTTTCCATTTCTTTGGTGGCAATGACTGAATCAAGAGTGGGCAGGTGACCTAAACTAGCCCTGTCAGGTCCTCAGGAAATCAGGAAGCACGAAACACTGGGAGATGGTAACACCTCTGGTGACCACAAGGAGGATCAGTGTTAGGATGAAACCGACAGGACCACGGGAAGAGCAGGGAAACTGAAGGACACCCAGTCGATGACAACCCTGAGCCACTGGCTCCAGCCTTGCCTGAAGCCTGTATTGCCTGTGGGCTTTTCAAACCTGTGAGTCAGTAGAATGCCATTATTGTTTAAGCCAGTTGGAACTGAGCTTTCTCTGAAACTGAAACTATCCCTCACCGAACCCTTCTAGTGTCGTGAGTTCCTTAAAGGCAGGATGGTAGTTGCCTTTGCATCAGCTTCAGCACCTATTACATCACCTATCTCAGGCACTGCTTAAGGAGTATCTACGAGATGAATGAATGAATGAATCTTCACATCCACTCCCTTCATGCTTGATATGAAGTGCTTTTTATAATTATAAAAATTTTAAAATTGTGATTGCAGGCTCTGTGTCCTATTACAAAGTAGAGGCTTTTATACCTGGCATCTGGAACTTTTCCTCCTGTAACACACAGTCCAGTGACTTGGGGTGCAGCCTGAGCTTCAGGCTCTAACCTGGTGCTTGATGTACTGGGTTTATTGCTGCTTGAGGTGGATGAATTGCCTTCCTCAGTGTAGAACAGTGGTTCTCAACCAGGATGAGAACCACCACCACCATCACCACCTCCACTCCCCAGCCCCCACCCCGACCCCAGGGATATTTGGCGATGTCTGAAGATATTGTTGGTTCTCATAACTTGGTGGTGGTGGTGGGGGGGAGGGTGATACTCATATCTAATGGGTAGAGGCCAGGGATGCTGCTAAACATCCTAAAATTCACAGGAAGGCTCCCATGACAAAGAATTATCTGGCTCAAAATGTTAATAGTGATGAGGTTGAAATACCATGGTGTAAAATTCCCTTGAACTTTCATTAAGAAAGAAACATGGGGAAACCAATATGCATAATATCCACTGGTCTATCTACCTCTTCTTAGACCTCATATAACATTCACTGCAAAGACAAAAGCGTAGACAATTCCCCATTGTCTGGACACAAGAGGGCAGGAACTTTCCAAGATAACAATGTGAATTTGAGCAACTGCAGTGATAAAAACAACCGTTTTTTTCTGGACCTGGTAAAGACTGCCCATTTGTAGAAATAGATATGACTTGTGCATATAAATGAAAATAGCTATAAACATTTAAAGTATGGGGCTGTGAAAAATCAGCCAAAGACAGAACATACTTTTAGTGAATTGACTATAATGGTTCAGAAAAAAAGGTGGGTATGCTAGCTAGGTGTTTTAGTTAAAGACATTTTGGTTGTGAGGAGCATACATGAGCTCTCTAAATCCAGAAGAGAGATTACTGGGAAGCTACTGAATACAAGGCGAGTTCACAATGAGGCAGTGGTGTAGTGAGGCTGGTTCATCCCTGCTCGTGAGAGCCTGTCGTGCACAATATTTCCAACTCCCTGTTCAGTGAGTCACTGTAGCTTGCTATCAGCCACGGTGGGAATATTTACACATGGGGATCAGAAAACTCTAGAAATTAGATCTCCTTTTTCTTTGTTTCCCTTTCCCTTCCCTCCCCTCCACTTGCCTTTCTTTCCTTTTGAGTTAGTTGTGTAAAAATTTGCCAGCACATCACTACAGCCAGGCCACAAGCTGACAGGGAAGTTCAAGGGCTTCAACAGAGGAAAATTACAAACCTCCCCTAGAAGTTGGCCGATATGACCCAGCTTCCTCCAAACTTAGGGTTTCTTCCTGGAGAAGAAAACCCAAGTGACACAACATCCACTCATGCTTTCAGCAGCTTTTCCTTGGGGTAGGTTTACTGGAGGGTGGATTATATTATGGGGCAGTTCTTAGATAAGAGCCTATTGTGAGCTGAGTAGAAGCCTCTAGAAGTATCTACCACATTCCACTTTGAGCTGTTTGGCCGTAAGTCATTTCTTCTCACATATCTAAAATACATTCTGCTACATAATCCATAAACAACATGCACTACTCTAGCACAGCTCTCTCTCCTAATAGCAGAACATGGAATCCACAGATAATACCTGAGAGCCAGGCTTCTCAGGGTCTACTATCTCCAGATGACAACTATTTCCCCCTTGGTTCCTAAGACAGCCCATCTGACTATTTTGCAAGAAGTTTAGCTCACACCCAAACACACTATAGAGTCAATAGTGAGAGACAAAGAAGAGGGAAAAAAATTATAATCCCCATTTAAAAGGAAACGATGTTATGTGCTCAAAGAACATTTCTTTGCTATGGAATTCAGTGGGCCTTTCCTGTAAGTTTCCTATCAAGGTTAGCCACGGTTTTTATCCATAACTGCTGTTTACTTCAGACCCTTTGAACTATGTAAGATGTAATTCATCTTAAGAGATCCAGTGACAGGGCAACTTGCCTACAACCCAGACCAGTTGGGGAGCTTTTTCTTGTCCAGGGTCCCGCTGGAAGCTCATTGCTTTTAGTTATCAGGCAAACGGGAAGCAGCTGGATACCCTCATGTGTGGCGTATTGCCACAGACATTACACCTCTCTCTTAGTTATAGGAGGCATAAAACACTGGTTCTCAAATTTGGCTGCATCCTGGGGTTACCTGGAGAGCTGATACTAATACCTAGTTCTGATCCTAGAGATTCTCATTCAGTTGGAAAGGGGTGGACATTAAGACTTTAAAAGCTTTCCAGGTAAAGAGGATTCTGGGAATATGATGAAGTAGGAAGCCCTGGGAATCTGTCTCCCCACCCAGATAATAAATATCTGCCTGATGTAACTAGTTTAGAACCCTAGAGCCTATTGAAGGCTTGGATGAAAAATTAAGGTTAATTGCAGTCAATTTCAGCTCTTAACACAGTAGTAGCTACCCATTCCCCACTTCCAGCTATCTGGCAGGTGGCTGAGCACTGTTTCTGAAGCAGCTTGCATGCAGGTCATGGAAGCCAGGGTGAGCCAACAGGACTCTGTCCTGCAAATATCAGGAATCTCTCTAATTGCTGATTGCTGACTGCTGCTTCTGATCACCAAGGTGCAGACAAGAAGGGAGGCACCTCCTGACATTGTTGCAAGCACGTTCCCCTCCAGTCAAAGTGACTTTTGGGGAATTTAAAGGACCAGCACTCTTTTTTGCTCCCTTCACCTTTCTCTTTTCCCGCTTTGGGACCAGATATTAAACACTAGGGCATTAAAAAAACAACTACCTATGTGGGAAAAATCAGAAAGTGACCATGCAGGGAATTCCTTTCTTTCTTGCTCCCTAGCCATCTTGGTGGCTGCTCTTGGTTAGGGGCCGTCCTACACCTAAGGCAAGAAGATGGTGGCCACATAGAAGACGAAAATGTTGTTGGAACAGATCAGTTCTAGGCTTCCACTTGGAAAGTATGTGCTGGGGTACAAGCAGACTCTGAAAATGATCAGACAAGGAAAAGTGAAACTGGTCAACCTCACCAATGCCCAGCCTTGAGGAAATCTGAAATAGAGAACTACACCGTGTTGGCTAAGACTGGTGTCTATCACTACTGTGGCAATAGTATTGAATTGGGCACAGTGTGTGGAAAATACTACAGAGTATGCACACTGGCTATCATTGATCCGGAAGATCCTGATGTCATTAGAAGCATGAAAAGACCTCAGAAGACCTGAAGTTACACCTCAGGCTGATCCTTGGCATAGAGACAGCCTACAACAATGAAAACAATAACAAAAACAGCTAACCCTGGGGAAGGGAGTTAATTTGATTTACAGAGTTATCACAGTATTAGATTCAAAAGTAGAGTTTTCAACAAAAAAAATCACAAGACATTAAAAAAATAGTAAAGTATGACCCATCAAAAGAAAAATAAATAAATAAACTTATTGGAATTACACAATTGCAGATACTAGATAAAGACTAAACAACTCAAACAGATGCTGCAAGAAATATAGGATGATATGGAAAAAAATAAAAAAACAATGTATAAACAAAATGTAAATATTAGTAAAGAGTGAGGAAGCCTAAAAAGAAATAAAAAAGCATTCTGGAGCTGAAAATTACAATAACATAAATGAAAAATTCACCAGATTTGAGCAGGCAGAAGAAAAAAAGTCAGTGAACTTGAAGATAAGATAGTGGAAATTATTAAGTTTGAGAAACAGAAAAAAAAAAAAAAAAGGAAGAAAAGTGAACAGAATCTAAGAGACCAAATAGACACCATTAAGCTGAGCAACATATGCATTAAGGGAGTCCCAGAATAAGAGAAGAGAGAAAATATTTGAAGAAATAATGCCTAAAAACTTTCTAAGTTTGATGAAAGACATGAATATAAACATCTAAGAAGCTCATTGAACTCCAAGTATGATGAAGTCAGAGACCTACACCAAGACACATTATTATTAAACTTTTGAAAAAGACATAGACAAAGAGACTCTTGAAAGTTACAAGAAAGGAGTAACTTGTCACACACAAGGGATCCTCATTGGCAGATTTCTCATTGAAAACATTGGAGGCCAGCAGAAAGTCTTACAGGGTGAAATGAAAGGACATTAGACAGTAACTCAAAGTCATATAGATAAATAAAGATCTCAATACAAGTAAATACATGGGCAATGATAAAAGCTGGTATTGTAACAGCGGTTTATAACTCCACTTTTTGTTTTCTATAGTATTTAAGAGACATTTTTTAAAATTTTTCTAGTCTAAATTTAGTAGTATTATAATAACTTTGGTTAATAACTCCAAAATTTGTTTCCTACATAATTAATAGGCTAAAGGGTTTAAAAGAATTATTAGTTTATGTTTTGGGGCACACAATGTATAAAGATGCAATTTTGTGACATCACTAACCATAAAAGATGGGAAAAGAGCTATAAAGGAACAAACTTTTAATATGTTATTGAAATTAGGCTGGTATAAATCCTACTTGGAGTGTTATAATTCAGGATGTTAAATATAATCCTCATGATTAGCACAAAGAAAATAGCTACAGAATATACACAAAAGGAAATGAGAAAGATTTTAAAAAATATTTCACTATAAAAAAATCAACTAAACAAAAAGAAGAGAGTAACACAGGAAATAATGGACAAAAGAAGCTATAAAATATATAGAAAACAAATGACAAAATGACAGAAATAAGTCCCTGCTTATCAGATTGCTTCATTTGTAAATGAAAATAAAGGTAAAACCCTTTATTCTCACAGATGAATGACCAAGGTCTTGTGACAATACCTACCTAAATGACTAAATAAATGTTTCTTTCTGTTGCCTTTTTTTTGCTTTCTTACTCTTGTGTTATTTCCTTGTTTATTGTAACCATAACTTTTAAATCGTTTCTTAATGTGATTAAGCTTGTTCATGTCCCATGACCCAACCATTCCCAGGTTTCTTCCAATTTTTTCCCTCCTCCAGAAGTCGCCCCCAATGTGGAGAGACTCTCACAATGACAGACTGGGGAAAGCTTCTGCATGTGAATGGTGGCTAAGGTGGCTTCTGATTAGCTTAACTGTAAATGGATTTTCGTTTCCTCTCTTTTTCACATAGAATGATTAATATTGATCTATCTTTCATTTTACTGACCTTTTCTTCTTAGTACTCAATCTGTAAGCACATCCACTAGCACTTTCATTTCAAATGTGGTACTTTTAAAGTTCTGGAATTTCCTTTTCTTAATAACTTCCATTTCTTTGCTAAGAATTCCTATCTTGTTCATTCATTTTGACCTAGTTTTCTTTTAAATTGTCAAACATTTTAATAATAGCTGCTCTAAAGTTCTTGTTTACCACTTCCAACATCTGAGTTATATTGGGGTTCATTTCGCTGCACTGGGTCACATGTTCCTGCTTCTTTGCATGTCTAGTAACTTTTTAAAAATGTATACCTGACATTATGGATGACATGTTATAGAGACTCTGGAGTCTGTTATTTTCCTCTGAAGAGCGCTTATTTTTGTTTGAACTGGGCTGCAGGCTGCACTCAAATTCCTATCCCCATTTCTCATGCAGCAGGTAGCTGAAATGTCTCAATTTTTATAGTCTTTCAGATGTTTCTATTTCCTGGGAGAAACTGCAGTCTTTCCTAGGCATGGACAATTCAGTTGTCATCTAAGATTTTGGTCAGAGTTTCCACGCAGATTTGGGGGCACCCCATTCTGTGCCTCCCTCCCGCTGAGATTTTCTCTGTTATTTCTCAGCCTCCTCTAACTCTATCAACCCCAGCCTGACTCCTCAAGTCTTTCTATGTGAGTTCTTGCCTCCGAGCTCTGTGTGAATTAGGGAATAACCTCAAATGGAAAGCTATGTCAGTTTTACCCAATACAACTCCCTTTCTTTCAAGATCAGCCTATTTTTAGTCAAACCCCATTGTCTTCAAATAGTTTTAACTTTCCTTTTAATTTTATCCAGAGCTTATGACTGTCATCAATGGTAGCCTAAGTCTGGTATAGCCTACTCTGCTGTGACCCAAAACATTCTAATTCTGTGTTAGTTTAATTTAATTATCCTTCCTTACTCCCTTTTTCCTTCTAGGAAGAATAAAAATCAACAGAAAATTTCCAATATTGACATTGATTTTATTTCCTGTATGGATCATGTATGGTACATATTGTTTCAGACAACTGTAAACCATTGGTGAATAGTAATGACTTATTTAATTCATTTTCTTAATGGTGTCTTCTAATGAGCAGAGTTTTCTTATTTTGATGAAGTATAATTTGTCACATTTTAGTTGTTTCCTTGTCGGAGACCTTTACCTACATGTTACAAAGTTATTCTCCCATGTTTTTCTCTAAGAGCTGTGGATTTTGCTTTTTATGCTTTAGATTTATAATTCATTTTGAATTAACTTTTTGTACATTATAAAATACATACAACAATATGGGTGAATTGCAAAATCCTGGAGTAAAAAAAGCCAAGTGTAAAGAGTATATGCTGTACAATTCAATTTATATGAACTTCTACAGTAGGAATCACTCAACTACAGTAATGGAAATCAGAACACTGGTTTTTCTGAGTGAGGATAGCGTGACTCAAAGAGGCACAAGAGAAGTTACTGGGGTCATGGAGATGTTCTATGTCTTAAGTAAAGTGTTTTTTACATACACATGTACATATGTAACAAACCCAATAAATCGTACAATTGCATTTTACTTTATGTAAATTACACTTCAATTAAAAATGTAACATAAAGCTTTTTTTAAAAAAAGAAACTTTTTTTTTGGCGGGGGGTCCCTGGCTGGGAAATGAAAGAAACTTAAATAATCCTATTTTTAAAAATAATGGGACAAAATCTAGTCCCATTGGTAACAACAAAAAGAAGTTACAGGCATATGAATTGTTATGATTCCAAATATCTAGTTCTTTCATCATCAAAAGAGAATGTGATGACATCATCACTCATAGAAGACTGAAATAATAAACACACAAACTGGAGAGTGCCAAAGACCAATAGTGGGCTATTTGACTCATGATTATTTCAAGGTCTCAAAATTAACTGCTTGAAAAACTGTCTGTCCTCTTAAGATTCTCTACATCTTCCCAAACCACTACACGATAAATGTTAAGTCTTCCAGGAAGAAACAGTGTAAAATTTCTAAATGATCTTAGGAAAACAAAAGGTAAGACTTTGTCCTTAATTTCAAACAAATTAAGCCACACTCAATTTCTTTTCTACAAACAATTTCTTACCGCATAGATTAAATATCACAAAGAAGTTCTGCGAACTTGATGGCTAAAATTCCAAGGTCATTGCATAATCTAAAAATTATAGTTCAGCCTTTGGTCAGTGCTCTGAATCAATTTTATATCCAAATACTTTTAAGAAGGGGCAAATTTTTATACTGTTATCAGTTCTATCACCTATCTTGGAATGATCAACTTGATATTATTTAATTACAAATAATAAATATGTGCCTTTATTATTATACAACTCTTTAGCGTCCAAGTGAGTATTTTAATAATTATCTCTTTTCTCTGACACTCCACCCTGAAAGAGTTAGGTGGGGAAGTGGTGCAACTTGTCTGTAGGGAAAAAACCTTTTGTAATTTAGAAAAGAAGAAAGAAATTTTTAACATCTCTTATATCAAGATCAGCTTAGATCAGCAACCATCTTAGACTTTGGGCACATGGCTCAAATAAACAGTGTCACTCCACTGACTCAACTCTATTTTCATATAAAGCAACATCCAAAGACAAGAGAGGTGCCTTAAATCCTAGTTTAAATCATTTAGTTTAAGTTAATAGAGAGATAAGATTCAACACAGCTTACTCTGTATACATTGTACCTTATTTAATCTACTGTAATGTTTCTTTTTCCTTCCAGTGAAGAATGAAATATGAAAGAAAAACAATTCTATTGTTATTGCTTTTATTGTTTCTATGGGTCTTGCAAAGAGAGTATCAATTCAGGTAACTTTAAAAAATGAATGAATATTTTATTCTGGTGTTTGGTAAGGATCTAGTTATGTTAGAAAGGTGATAAGCTCACTCCCTGCATAAATCAGGATCCAACTGTATCAATCCAAATATACTCAAATATATCTAAATGATATCTTAAATATAGTAGCATAAATATAGCTTTCAGCATGAAAATCCTGTTTCTAATGAGATCAAAGGTAAACATAATTTTTATAAGCCTATATGTCTCAGAAGTAATGTGCAGCTACCAAGACAGTTACTGTATAATATAATTATATTATAGCAATGTAATATTAGTAAATATTACAAAGAAACTGCCATTTTTAAATAGGTGGCATCATCTACAAACATCCTTATAATATTGGTGACTTCAGGCACAATGTATGGTATTTGCCCTCTGCATACTTGACACAGCAGAAAGACTTCATTGGCAACTAGCAAATTTCATTGTTTTAATGATATTAAGTAAGCTTCTCTCATTTGTATCTGAAAGAATGCTTTATTTTTAAAGATATAGAATGAGTAATTTTTATCAGTCATTTGATATGATGTAGCATATGAATGGTATCAGTCAAATCACCTCAGTGATTTTTATCATGTTCATTACTATATCTTTACAACCAACAATGTACTTGGCACATTATGTGCCTTGGTTCATTCAGGCTTCTGTAACAAAATATTATGCCATATACTGGATGGTTTATGAACAACAGAAATTTATTTCTCACAGTTCTAGAAGTCCAAGATCAAGGCACCAGCAGATTTGGTGAAGGCCTATTACTGGTTCATAGACAGCCATGCTTTCACTATGTCCTCTCATGATAGAAGGGACAAGGGACCTCTCTGGTGTCTCTTTTATAAGAGTACTAATTCCATTCATGAGGGCTCCATCCTCATGACCTAATCACCTCCCAAATGCCCTACCTTTTAATACCATCACATTGGGGGTTAGGATTTCAACATATGAACTTGAAGGGGACATAGACACTCCACCCATAACATTATGTATTCATTAAATATTTGGTAATATTAGGTAATAAAATGAATAAATTTATGGAATACAACTGTAGTCATTTTAAATGTGGAAACCCCTCACGTAAGTTTAAAAGTAATATAATGCTTTTTATTTTTCCTAAGCACAAAGAATCTACAGAAGATATATCAGTGCTGGTAAGTCTCTATTTGCAAATATGCTATGACCTCTTCTTTGAGGATAAAACCAGGTGGAGGACAGTGGAGTTCCTGCCAGTCCTTGGTTCCTGCAGGCAGGATAGACCAAAGCAACTTTACAAACACATGATGGAAATACTTGTTCAAGGTCAGAATACTGAGTTAAACAAAGTTAAAGACAGAGCAGACTGGTCAAGAGCTGTCTCTGATAGAGCAGTGGGAACTGAGTGTTACAGGAACCAGAACTTAGCCTCCAGGAACCCTGAGTCTTTTAAAGCTCTGGGCAAACACACAGAAATAAAGCCTTTTAGTTAAGTTCCGTGGTGGTGTAGTGGCTAAGGCTTCAGTGCTGTCAATGCTGCGGCCTGGGTTCGATTCCCAGCCGGAGAACTACCCATGTAAAAATAAATAAACAAATAAATAAAAATAAAAATAAAAGGCTCTCAGGAGATTGTATTAACCACATACCATCCCCCAAAATCATACCATCAAAATATGCACACAGAGGAAAATGTCCCCAAAGATTGTGTAAGATCTAATGTCATAATACATTCTTCAATTTCTCCTATAGTCATGAGATCCCACATAGTGAAATGAAAGTGACTTTCCTTCCTGATGCTTATTGTGTCCAGGAGTCTGGTCTCTCTGATGGTTCTTTTTTTTTTTTTTTAATAATGTGGGTAGTTCCCTGGCTGGGAATCAAACCCAGGCTGCAGTGTTGACAGCGCCGAAGCCTTAGCCACTACACCACCAGGGAACTCCCTCTGATGGTTGTATGACTTACAACACCTCCCACTAAGATCATGACTCCATACTTGGGTAAGCTGCACTATGCATGCAAATAATGTAATAAAGTTTTCATGTACTAGGCAGAGTAAGTTTCCCCATATATAGCCATGGCTAACAGGGGGCAGTAATTTCAACCACCTGAAACTAGTAGGGAAACCTCTAAGCAAAGGTGGGAACATCTTAGAAATTCTGTCTGCTAAAGTAGTAGAAGAAATGGATTAAAATGTTTCCTAGGAAAATGTATTCAATGCAACACAATCTAACAATTGTTCTATTATTACTATTCGTTCTCCTTAGGCTTATCATACTAATACTTATCATTCGAAGGCATCACTGTCCCTGGGAGTGGGTGCTGAGAATGCCACATCTCAGCCATACCCCTGACACTGCAATTACTCTCATCTGTGTACATAGGCACAAAGACAGACTTAAGACATATGCCTCAGCCCCACAGCTGCCCAATGCCCTTGATAACTCAGCTCTCCAGATGTGTCCCAGCTAGGATACCATGAGAGTGTACAGCAAGGAGGAAAAGTAAGGACTCAGGCATAACTACTTGTCTTCCCACCTGCTCTGTGATTATGGACAAGATAATAAAAACTCTCTGCTTTAGTTTCCTCATCTAGTAAAAGCAGGAATAAAAATAATAGTACCTATCTCATAGGGGTCAATCAATAGATAATACTTAGGAATATATTCAATATATACATACATTAACTTTTTTTGATTCGGTAGTTCTTTTTTATTACTTATATTTTTTCTAATGTGGGTAGTTCCCTGGCTGGGAATCGAACCCAGGCCGCAGCGCTGACAGCGCCAAAGCCTTAGCCACTACACCACCAGGGAGCTCCACTACTTATATTTTTTCAATTACAGTTGGCATATTAGCTGTTAATGAAAGGCATCTAACTTCATCTACTCATAACAGATTAGGAAATACTTCCCTTAGGAAGCGATATTTAAAATGCAACCTGAAGGCTATGTTGCACGTTTAGGAAATGAAAAAGGTCAGTGAACCCTGAGAACTGTAAGTGTGAGGCTAGGTGGGAGATGGCTGGAACAGGGTGAAGGGTCAGATCATGCAGAATATTATGTATGGCCATATGAGGAACGCGGATACGATCTGCGGACAGCGGGAAGCCACCCAA
Organism: Lyroderma lyra; assembly: GCA_004026885.1. Taxonomy (NCBI): domain Eukaryota; kingdom Metazoa; phylum Chordata; class Mammalia; order Chiroptera; family Megadermatidae; genus Lyroderma; species Lyroderma lyra. The sequence continues at coordinate 41,059 of PVJL010007645.1, read as the reverse complement.
CCATGTTGAACAGAACAGTAACGTGGTAACACTGGAGCTTCAGAAACATTGTAGTGGAAGCAGAATGGAAATATGGAGAATGGACTGAAAAGGGGCAATGCAAGGACAGGACAAGAGGGTAACACATTGCTAATTGTGATGGATGGGAACATGGAGGTTCATTATATTAGTCGCTTTACATTTGTGTACCTTCCAAATTTTTCATGCTAAAAAGCCCTTTTCAAAAGCGTACACTGAAACCAATTAGCAAGCTATTGCAGTAGCCCAGACAAGAGATAATGGTGACTTGAAGTTATGTGGTGGCAGGGAATAAAGATGGGATCGATTTGAGAGATGTTTTGGAGATAAAAGCAGCATGGTTTAATGATGGACTTGATCTTGGGAGGAAGGGCATGGTTTGAGTATAAAATGACTCTCATATTTCTGCCTTGCCAATCCAAGTGAATCCAGGGAGATAAGGCACCATAGAAGAGGGTCTACTTTGGAAAAGAGATGATGACCTTGACATCAAATATCTTTACTTTGTGCAAATTTCAGGTAGAAGACTTCAGAACAGATGTGAATAAATGAGTCTTACATTCCTGAGAGAAGTCTAGTTGTACATAAAAATTTGAAATCCAGAAGAGTGTCGATTGATCAAATAGAGGGCCTAGGAGAAACCCTTCTAGAATAATCATCAAATCAAAGTTCCTGGGCAGACAGGATATTTCAGGCTAACCTCAGACAGAAAGTAGAGATGTTATTTCCATTGTGATAGAAAGGAAAAATATTTAGCACTATTGGTAAATGTGGAGTTGAGGTGGCAAAAAGTTGAGGGGGGCTTTCATCTGATGGCTGCTAATTTCTATGTGAATTAGAAGAATGAGAATGAGAACCACGGAAATACAAATATTTGGGGGCAGTACACAGAGTTAAGTTGAGGTTGGAAATCATGTTTTCCATGCCGCCCACCAAAGTTCTTCACTGTTTTTCTTAGTCCTTCACACTCATTGGCTTTCTATATCTTACAATATAGCCCCTGATTTGATAGACACTCAGTTACCTCAAACTCTAATAAGACACAGTGTGACTCTGTGTTATTTCTCCTGATAGGTCTGTGGATACTCAAGCAGAAGAATTAAAGTTGTCAGACTGGTTTCTCTCCAAGTAAGAATTCCAAACCTAATGTGAGGTTAATTCATAGATTGCTCAATAGAAGTTAGCAGATGGCAACAATACCACAACTGGCATTCCAAATGTTGGAGAACAGATGGATCTTTAATTACATTTTTAAACATAAGCAGTGACCCATTGAGAATGGCCATTAGGACCCACATCTTCCATGAACGAGTGTGTAGATAACAGAAACTCAGAGGTCCTAGAACGATGGCAGGTCAAAAGTGTAAGGGTGTATTTGAGACTATTTGGTTGCTTCTCCTCATTGTACCAATGAGAAAATCAAAGCCCCAAGAAGATATAGAGGCAATCTGTGCACTTCATATTTTAATACAACCGCTTTCCTCTGGCCTCTCTGCCTCCACTTAATTTACTCTACCCATCTGTCTTTCACTGTGATGCTACAGGATTTAAGGACTTCTTCTAATTAAAACTTGAAAGAAGACATCCATTTAAGATCATTATTGGATAATGGTTCATGACATTCTCCCATAATATCATAACATGTGTCAGATCTAATCAGGACACAGAAAGCACACCAATGATTTAAACAGAGAATCTAACATAAAGGATTGTTATCTAGTATCAAGTTGTTCACTAGGTAACTTGACAGATTGAAAAGAGAACTCTTAGGTGTTGTGGAGGGAATGACCACAGGAACTATTTCTCCTAGGGCTGAAGAAACAGAAGGAAGAGGCTGGAATGACTAAAGCTTAGAAACTTAAAGAAGCTCCAGGAGCTTAAGATCTGAAGTCTCTCATCTGGAGCTGGTGTCTCTGGGCTCTAGGGGAGGCCCCGTGAGGCAGGAACCAGACCTCTGAGGAGCACAGTGAGACTGGTTTTGCAATTGTGGAAAAATTAGTTGGATTCAACAGCTACTCTGGGAGAGAACTGCTATTGCTGTAGTGAAGATGCATTGCTGGAATGGGACCTGCAGGAACAGGATGCAGACAGAAAACCCACAGGAAACAGGGAAGAGCAAGTTCCTTCTTCCCCCAGCCTTGTCATTTCCCTCCAGTGTCCTCTATTAGCAGACCTAACATCGTGCCTGCTGGCAACGGAGGATTGTGGTTTGCAGAGTTCCAGGTCAGCAGAATAGAGAAGGGTACAGTGTGGTGGGTTTAGTTACGCAAGATAACAGCTTAATAGCTGGCATGGAATTCCACTAAGACAAGTAAGGCATATCCTTGTAATTCAAGGTGGCTTAAAACAACAGAAATTTATTTCCTGTGAATGGGGCCATACATGCTTGTTTCTTTACATGCCTCATAATTTTTGGTTGAAAACTAGACATTTTGAATATTCTGTGTTCACTCTGGAAATCAGACTATTTTGCTCCTCAGAGTTTGTTGTTCTTACTTGCTGTGGGTTGGAGGTGTTTGTTTAGTGACTTTCTTAAACAATTTTTTGTTTGTTTGTTTGTTTGTTTTTGTAGTATGTGGGTAGTTCCCTGGCTGGGAATCGAACCCAGGCCACAATGCTGACAGAGCCAGCGCCGAAGCCTTAAGCCACTACACCACCAGGGAACTCCCTTAAACAATTTTTTAAAGACTATTCTTTGTCTTGTTTGGTCTTAGAGGTCACTGTTCCTTTAGTTTGTGATCAGATAATAGTTTCACAGAGATTTCCTTAAATGCCTAGAGGTGTATGGAGGGTTGTTTGAGAATGAAAGAAAGAGAAGAAGGAGATGAAGAAGGGGAAGGAAGAGGAGGAGAAGGAGGAGAAAGTAGGGAAGGAAAGAAAGTAAAAGAACAGAAAACTAAGAAAAGGAGAAAGAAAACCTCTCATAGTCTTTGAAAATTGGCTCTGTATTTGGACCCTCCTTCAACATAGCCCATATATTTACAACTCTGCCTTAGCCTTCACTTCCTGCTTGCATTGATCCTAAATATCAGCAAGAGATTAAAGCACTGGGTCTTTACAGATCTTTTCTGAGCATGCATCATGCCCCGAACATATGCATGGATTTCTTACTTCCTTGTTATACATGGGATTTTGTCAAAGCCCTTACTTTTCAAAGAACTCTCTTAAAAACTTTTCCTTCCAGGCTTTCAGCATATCCAATTTTTACTCCAAACTATGATGTTTTGCCCCAGGTGGCAGGGGTTTGTTCCTTTTTTAAATGTTTTCAAGGTACACCCTCTACTTAGCGACTTTTCCTTCTGAGAGAGTTCTGAGTTAAGTGAAACAAAGGAAAGCACTATGAGTCAGCCCTTCAGAAAACTCTCAGATAGGTGGATCAACACAGAAAAACACAACTCCTTGGGAATTAGATCCATTTTTCTCTCTCCCAAATCATATACTCACAATGAGAACATAATCTGCTGTTTTCAGTACAACTGCCATCTTGTGGAGGGAGTTGACGTAAGGCTGAGTTAAAATACCACAAAGTTTTCCTATTCCTGCTATGTAGAATCATCTTTTTCTTGATTTAACTTTTGCTTGATTGCTCTAAACCTTTGGCTATCTTCCAGAGTTCTGACAAAGTTGCTTCTGAGAGTATTAGCACTGAAAGCATTTGAGATTATGAAAACTGGGAAGTTCAGTTTTCAAAATACAGTCTCTGGACACAACCAATGTTAAAAAGCCTAAGACCAGGAGATTTTGTTCAAACATTAGAGAAATTATTACTTAAAACTTTAGGCTATATTTCAACTATGTAACTAACCTATAAGTGTACTTTTGTAATAATCTGACCATTTCTGATAAACTGTTTCTCCAGTTTATCATAAGCATCAAGGTTTATGGTTAGGAGTTAAGGAAATGCTACAATCAGACACAAGCTTTATACAAAAGTAGCATCTACTGCAGTTTTATTAAAAGGTATTTTGTTTATAATTCTTATGTCTTTTACTACAGTGCACCCATGAATGCAACTACCAATTGGTCAGCTCCAGTTGTGTGGCATGGCACTTACAGAGAAGTAGAATTGGAAAATTATTATGCAAATCATAAAATTACTGTGGGGTTGACTGTGTTTGCTGTAGGAAGGTAAGTAATGCCAAATGTCCTTTACATTCAGGCTTTTTATTGTAGAAAATGTGAGATTATCAATAATTGAACTTTAAAAATCTAGAAAAAGTAATCAAATAAAGCCAAAGCAAGAAGAAGTAAGGAAATAATAAAGATGAGAACAGAAATCCATGAAATTGAAAATAGAAAAGCAATAGAAAAAAAAAATCAATGAAGCAAAAAGCTGGTTCTTTAAAAAAAAAAACAAAGCAAAATAAATTTCACAATCATCCTGAAAGCCTGACAAAGAACATAAATGACACCAATAACAAGTATCAGAAGAGGTCTATTACCTCAGACCTTCAGATATCAAAAGGATAATCAGGAAATAATACAAAATACTGAATGCACATACATTTGACAACTTAGATGAAATAGACCTTGAAAAGCACAAACTACCATAACTCACCCATCATGAAAGTGATCATTTGAACAGCCCTATAGCTACTGAAGAAATTGAATTCATAATTTTATAAACTCTCAACATCTCCAGGCCCAGATGGTTTCATTGCAGAGTTCTACTAAATATTTAAAGAAGAATTAACACCAATTCTATACAATCTCTTCCAAAAACCAGAAGAGGAGGGAACACTTCTCAATTCATTTTACCAAGCAAGTGCTGCCCAGATGGCAAAAATACCGAAGAAGTACAAGAAAGTATTAAGTAAAGCTGAACAATGTGCCTATTAGTCATTAAAATAATAAAGTTTATCAACTTTATAGTCTTGTCATTAAATATTGATAGTAATTTATTCTTTAAAAAGAAAAAGAAAGAGGAAGGGAGGGAGGGAGGGAGGGAGAGAGAAAGAAAGGAAGAAACGAAGGAAGGAAAGAGGGAAGGAAGAAATATTTATTGGCAGTGACACTGTAGATCTCCAGGGAAAGACTTCCATAAATAATGATCCAGGAAGTCAATGCCAACATGGGAAAATTAAAATTGTACCTCTATAGCCTACCACATACAAGCACATACAAACATCAAGTTACAGGTAGCTTAAAGACCAAAGTTAGGGAGCTCCCTGGTGGTGCAGTGGCTTAGGCTTCAGCACTGTCAATGCTGCAGGCCTGGGTTTGATTCCCAGTCAGGGAACTACCCACATTAAAAAAAAAAAAAAAAAAAAAAGACCAAAGTTAAAGGAAAAACTACAATTTATCTTTATGAACTCAGGATAGAAAAAGATTCCTTAATCAAGACACAGAAAATACCAATCATTAAAGAGAAGGTAATAAATGGGTCTGTATTACAATTAACTTTACCTAAGAAATCATCAGAAACACCCAAATTGAGGACCATCCTACAAAATACCTGATCAGGACCCTTCACAATGATCAGGGTCATGAATGACAAGGAGAGAAACGGGCACAGATTAGAGGAGATTAGGGAGACGTAACGACTAAATGCAATGTGTGTCCTGGTTGGTCCTGGAAACTAAAAAAGGTCATTAGAGGAAAAGCTGGTGAAAGCCAAAAAAATATGTAGTTTAGTTAATGGTACTTTACCATGGATAATTTCTTAGTTTTGACAAATGTACCATAGTTATATAAAATAATAACATTAAAGGAAGGTGGGTAAAGTGTATATGGGAACTCTGCATAATATATTTGCAACTTTTCTGTAGTAGGGGCCCAGGTGAGTAGCTCCAGGCATTTCTAGCCCATGGCGTCAATAGGCTAAGACTGACACAAAGCAGCCCTATATCACATCACACTCAAAAATTAATTCAAATGGATAATAGACTTAAATGTGAAAGACAAAACAATAAAGCTATTAAATGAAAATACAGGAGATTCTCACTCCCTTGAAGAGGCAAAGGTTTTTGGAAACAGGGCACAAAAGCACTAGCCATAAAAGAAATGTAGGTAAGTTGGACTTTTTTTGGATCTGAGTTGCTAGCTTCCAAGATTTCATTCTTTTTATGGCTGAGTAATATTCCATTGTACATCTCTATATACCACATCTTCTTTATCCATTCATTTGTTTATGGACACTTAGGCTGTTTCCATATCTTGGCTATTGTAAATAATGCTGCAATGTACATGAGGTGCACATACCATCTTCGGATTGTTTTCTTTGGCTAAATACCCAGAACTGATTTTTAATGATTATCTAAACATTATTTGAAGCTGAACCACATATATTTACCTTTCCTTTTTTAAATTTACCTGAGGCCATTTATTACTCTGAGAATTCTTTACTTGACAGACTAGACATGAGAAAGTTTGTTTTCCAAACCAGTAATCCTGGCACCATACTGAAGACCACAAAGCAAAATAACAGACAGTGCAGACAGTGGGGTATGAACCATCCCACCTCTGCCCACCGATGCTGAACTGACTACTCATAAAGCCAGCCACAGACATCAATAACTGCTCTTGCAATGACCCAAGACCTTTCTTGCCTGGAACCTGCAAAGCAAGTTTCCATTGCTCTGGGAACCTCGAAAACTCTGGCTCTCACATTGCACTGGGCTCTGGGCAGTTTCCTGATCTCACCAAGTTTCTCTCACTCTTGAGGGGAAGTCCTCGTCTCTCCTCTGATCCACAGAACCCCATCAGGGAGAGGAAAGACAGACAGTTTCACTTTCTTTTATACTGCTTCAATACAACTCAAGAAGCACATCTAACAATCGGTTGCTTACTAGCATTTTTGGATCAACTACAGTCAGTGTAATTTAAATGGTATGTGTTCTACCAAAACATAAGAAAATGAACTTGTTTCTCTTTTACTTCACAGGTACATTGAATACTATTTGTACAACTTTATATTATCTGCTGATAAACATTTTATGGTTGGCCAGAAAGTCATAATTTATGTCCTGATAGATGACTTCTCCAAGATGCCTTGGCTAGAGCTGAGTCCCCTCCGTACAATCAAAGTTTTTGAAATTAAGCGAGAGAAGAGGTGGCAAGATGTTAGTATGATGCGCATGAAGACCATCAGTGAACACGTGGTAGATCACATTCAATATGAAGTTGACTTCCTCTTCTGCATGGATGTCGATCAAGTCTTCTTACAGAAATATGGGTTGGAGACCCTGGGGGAGTCAGTAGCTCAGTTACATTCTCACTGGTACAAGGCAAATCCTATAGAGATACCTTATGAGAGAAATCAGTTATCAGAAGCATATATACCTATTGGTAAGGGAGACTTCTATTACCATGCTGCTGTATTTGGTGGCACTCCCATTCAGGTTCTCCACATTGCCAGAGAGTGCTTAAGAGGAATCATGAATGATAAGAAAAATAATATTGAAGCCGTGTGGCATGATGAAAGTCACTTAAACAAGTATTTCTTTCTCCATAAACCCACCAAACTCTTATCTCCTGAATACTGCTGGGATTTTTATAAAGAACGTAATAGCGATATTAAAGCTATCAAACTCTATTGGGCTGTTAAGAACTACACAATTCTGAGAATGACAGATGATATTTTAACCCTTCCTTAATTTATGAGCATCGTTTTATCTTACATGTCTTTAATAATTAGCACGACACATTTTAGCAGTAAAAAAAAAAAAATCACTCACAGAATGGCCTACTCATACTACTCACATTCATTTGAATCATATAACAGGGGATGTAGTTCTTGCAGAATGAATGTACTGACATCAGATGATGAGATGGTGATTTCATATCCTCTGTGAATGTTGAGGATATGAACATTATTTGTTGGATCACATTGAACAAAATAGGATCTGTTACAAGAAAATGGAACCTGAAAGATTTTCATCCATCCAAATATATATACATTTCTCATTTTGCTTAAGGAAAGGTATTGTCTAGAGGTGTGAATGAGGAAAAGTCACTACAACTACACTAATATACTGTCTGTGTAAAACTTTGAAGACATTAACTCTGCCACCAGATGGTCAGGCAATCACTTAGAAAACTTTTCGGTTATGCAAAAAGAACTATATATTTTAAAACTACAATGTTGTTTGTTGTAAAAACTAATGAAAAGAAAATAAAAATAATATTTGGAGAAAATACTCCCCCTTTACTTTCTCTGTGAAAATCCGTCCCTCAATATTCCTTTTGTATACATTTATATACCCACCACATGAATACACACACACACACACACACACACACACACACACACAAGCATGCACGCATGTTATGTTTTCTACAAATTGACTTACCACGCACATGCACATATACATTCACACACATGCACATTTATGAGTAGTCAGGGTTCACTTTAAAAAACCAGAAACTACTATTTTAAGATAGAAACATGAAAATGTGTTATTTCTATAATCCGAAAAATATGTACTTTAAAAATATTCTAAGAGAACATAAGAAAGGATTAGCTTTACCCGGGATAATTGGACAATGCCTAATAGAGGGTGAAGAAAAAGATGTGGCACTTTTTGTGTCATTCATGTACATACATACACACATACAGTACACCATTTAAAATACATTTCTAGGGAGTTCCCTGGTGGTGGAGTGACTAAGGCTTCAGCACTGTCAATGCTGCAGGCTGGGTTCAATTCCCAGCCAGGGAACTCCCACATAAAATAAATAAATAAATAAATAACCTCTTCACCAATGAGTAAAATAACAGAAAATGACATTAAAGTTTTAAAAAAAAATACATTCTTACAAGTTAAAATCAGTCATTCATTAAGAAAGGTAAGGACCACTAAACCAAACGCAAAACATTTTAAATCCTTTACTTTTTCAAATGTGATAATGTTCAACCATTTGGTAACAATGAGAAGAACTTGCTATCAAATGTATCATTATGACAGTATCATTATGACTTTCTAATGCTTTCATCATCAAAAGAGTCTGGTGACATCACCCTTAGCAGAAGATCCAAATACACAAAGAGTATTCTGCAATATCTTTTTTTTTTTTTAACAAAGACCCAAAAGCATAGTGCTTGGAAAACAGCCTACGAATTTCTCTTTACATCACCTAAAATAAAGGTAAGCCTCTTAGGAAGGGACTGTATGAAAGTTTAGATGCCAACAAAATCATAGATAGGGATCATCCTCAAACCTTGCCCTGAAAAGTATATTGCACAAAACAGGTGACACATAAACATACCAAGTCGGACAATTAATTTTGTGAACTCATCCTAGAAAACGTGCTACATAGGTTATGACACCTTATCAAGTTGTTTGTACAGTGCTGCCAACGTAAGTTGGCAAGTTCACAAACTTAATCGTCAGATTTTGAGGACGATGACAGCTCTGATGGCCATTCCAGAAGAAAAAGAGTTTCAAAACTGCTTTGAAGAGTGGACTAGGTGCTGGTGTCAGTGCATAGCTTCGCAAGGGGAGTGCTTCAAAGGTGGTGTCCAGCAATGAATTATCAGGATGAGTTCCAGAAATTAATTGTCCGACCTTGTATTACTGGCTTTTAAAAATAATGTCACTGAGGGCACACTGTCAGAAAACTGTCTGGATAGAGTCTCACCTCATATATATAGTGTATTTCTAATGTTCTTGAACTTAAAAGTTGGTCATTTCACATTGCTAGGCCTCTAAAATTATGCCCAATTGAAGCTTTCCCAGTCTGGTATTATCTATAGAAGAACTGCCCAAAGAAATGTAATACAAGTTACATTTGTAACTTTAAATATGCTAGGAACCATATTGTAAAAAAGTAAAAAAAAAGATGACTTTCATTTTTATTATTTTAATTTCAAATTATCTAATTTTATTTTAGTTTAAAATGTGATTATTAAAATTTTTTAAATTTTTATTACAATTGACATTCAATATTATATTAGATTCACATGTACAGTATAGTGGTGAGACATTTATATAACTTATAATCTCCCCAGTAAGTCTAGGAACAACCTGGCATCATACATGTTATTACAATATTATTGACTATGCTGTGCTTTACATCGCCATGACTATTTCATAACTACCAATTTGTATTTCTTAATCCCTTCCCCCCCATCCCCTTAGCCTCCCTCCCATTTGGCAACCATCAAAATATTCTCTGTATCTATGAGTGTTTTTCTGTTTTGTTTGTTCATTTATTTTGTTTTTTAGATTCCACATATAAGTGAGATCATATGGTATTTGTCTTTCTCTGTCTGACTTCTTTCACTTAGCATAATACCTTCTAGGTCCATCCCTGTAGTTGCAGATGGCAAGATTTCATTCTTTTTATGGCTGAGAATATTCCATTGTATAGACATACCACTCCTTTATCCAACTGTCTATCAGTGGACACAGGTTGCTTCCATATCTTGGCTGTTGTATACGAAATGTCCTTCTTTGCCACCTATTACAGACTTTGTTTTAAAGTCTCTTTTGTCTGGTATAAGTATTGCTACCTCAGCTCTTCTTTCATTTCCATTTGCATGAAATATCTTTTTCCATCCCTTTACTTTCAGACTGTGCATGTCTTTTGATTTGCAGTGTGTCTTTCGTAAGCAACATAAACATCTCACCACTATACTGTAAGTGTTTTCTCTTCCATTCATTTACCCTATGTCTTTTGATTGGAGCATTTAATTCATTTACATTTGAAGTAATTATTGATAGGTATGTAGTTAATGCATACTATTTATATTTTTTATCTTTCTTCTTCGTCTTCTTAGAGAAGTGGCCGTGACATTTTTTGTAATACTGGTTTAGTGGTGATGAACTCCTTTAACTTCTTCTTGTCTGGGACAGATGACATTCTTTTTCTTAAATTTTTTTTTTTTTTTTTTTTTGGTTGGTTCCCTGAGCAGGGAATCAAACCCAGCCCATGGCGGTGAGAGCACCGAAGCCTAGCCAGCCACTACGCCACCAGGGAACCCCCCCCCCCCGCCCCGACATTCTTTTTAATAACACATTTCATTTAAACCACTATATCCAAAATTTCATTTTAACAGGGAGCAAAATAAACAATATTAATGAGATGTATTACATTATTTTTCTCAAACTGAGTCTTCAAACTCCCTGTTTGGACTAGCAACATTTCAAGTATTCACTAGTCACTTGTTGCTAGGGGCCGCCATACTGGAAGGTACAGATCTAAAGCTTTTTGCTAATTAAGTGTTCAAAAAGCAAATATCAGAGACCTCCATTTTACTCCAATACATAACCCAAAAGCAGGATCTGTTTTTGGACGATGCCTACTAAAAATCAATTTACATTTGTGAACAGAAATCCTGACACCTTCAACACAAGCTCAGTGCACTAACTGAAGCCAAATAGTCCATCTCAGAGCTTAATGCCTTTAATTAAGACTTTTAACCACTGTTTACAAGGATATACCTATGAGAGAGCTCATATATATTTTAGACTGTTAGTTCTATAGTCTTTGAATAAATTATTAGTCTTAATATTTTTGTGAGGAAAAATATATAAACATCAACTTTGGGGAAAGAATACAGCCCAGTGCTTAATTAAGGATCTTCATAAGTCCCTCATTTTATTTTCACAGAAGCACAAGTGAAACAGAACAAGAGCTTTATTGAATTTTCTTTATGCAATCATGGTGGACTTTGATAAAAGAATACAAAAGGAACGTCACCCACACTTTGCACCTAATCTAAAAAGGATCATCAGCATCCTAAGGGAGATTTTTGCAGGCACTTCAAACAATATAGGTAGTTTCCCTGACTCATGTCTGTATTCTTTTTATGGCTGAGCATTGTAGAATCAAACACTTGGTGGCCAATTTTCTTTCTTTTTTTCTTTTTTCTTTTCTTTTTTTTTTTTTGGTTAAACTTATTGGGGCCACATTGGTCAGCAAGAATTACATAGGTTCCAGGTGTACGATTCTATAGTGCATCGTCAACTTGTTTTATAATAAGTTCACCACCCAGTGTGAGTTCTCTTTCCATCAGCATATATTTAGCTCCTCCTCCCTCCCCTCCCACTCCCTCCCCCTTCTCCCATCCCCTCCCTACTTGTCCCCAAATAAACATTAGACTATTGAGGGTTTTTTGTTTGTTTGTTCATTTTTCCTTTGTTGCTTTCAGTTTTATATTCCGCATATGAGTGAAGTCATACAGTTCTTTGTTTTTTCTGTCTGGCTTATTTCACTAAGCATGAGGATCTCCAGGTCCACCCATTTTGTTGCAAATGGCAGTATTTCATCTTTTCTTACAGCTGAGTAATATTCCATTGTGTATATGTATACCACAGCTTCTTTATCCAGTCATCTGTCGCAGGGCACTTTGGTTGTTTCCATGTTTTGGCCACTGTGAACAGCGCTGCAATGAACATTGGGGTACATAAGTCTTTGCGGACAAAGGTTTTCAAGTTCTTTGGGTAGATCCCCAGAAGGGGGATTGCTGGGTCAAATGGCAGCTCCATTCCCAATTTTCTGAGGAACC
>PVJL010007645.1:0-28490 GCA_004026885.1 Lyroderma lyra | reverse complement strand
CTCTCATTGTGGTTTGGATTTGCATTTCCCTGATTGCTAATGAGGATGAGCATTTTTTCATATGTCTGCTGGCTGTTTGTATTTCTTCGTGGGAGAAGTGTCCAACTTTCCATGAAGTAATCATTATTAGAAGATAGCAAGGAAGTTGTTTCTTACTTTCCAAAAAAAACTTTTTCTCATCTTTTTTTCCAGCAGAGAATGAATTCTAAATGGAAAGTGCTACTTCTGATTTCATTTGCTTTATCACTGATGTTGATTAAGCATCATTTCCGGTAAATCTAAAAGATTAATGAATCATTATCTTTACTGATAGGCAGATTTGATTTAAAATATTGAGTTCTGTCCAAAAAGTATTAATAAACACTCCCTAAATTAATAAAAAGTTACTGGGGAACGAATTTGCTAACGTGCTAAAATTCTCTTACACAGATAAATTCAAATTCTTACCTCAGCCATGTCTCCCTCCTATAGTCTTTTTAAAAAATAAGCAATGCAATGTGTGAATGCTTTTGAAAATCAGCTACATTGGGAGCTAATGTCTTTTAAAATTAACCCCATTGCTTTGGTATCCTGTTCTATATGTTATATGCCCTCTGGGGGATTGTTCCTCAATAGAATGGACTTATGGTCAGTAGTAATAATATTAATATCTTTTTGAAGTTAATAATGGGCTCTCTTAATCAAAAAGAAAATTCTAGACCCTAAGCTCATTTCAGGCCTGGATTCCAGAACTGTATGTCATGTATTCCAAAACTGTAGCATTAGGCCTGGCAAACAGTAGGAGTTTAGCAATTATTTGGCTAACAAGTGAGTAAATGAATGAATCTAAATTCTAGATTTTCTGTTATTCTAATTGCAATAAGCATTTGTTCAAATTTAACACTGGATGCCTTTTTTTATATTTATCTAAAGAATAAAGAAGCAGCTACAGAAGATAAGTCTCTGCTGGTAAGAATCTTTCTTCCATAAATATTCTACAAACTGTTTTGAGGGCAAATTGGCTGGAATCGAGTGGCTTCTAATGGAGATGGCGGTCCGAAAGAACAGAAAACTCAACCAAAATTCTCTAGAGGCTCCCATTGACAAATTTCTTGGGTATCAGTTCAGAAATATTATACATATGCATATATACACGTATATGAGTTTGTATGTATGTGTGCCCATACACATCTCCAAATTTTGGTCATTCAGCACACACCTTACACCAGGCAAGTTTTTGACATTTGCTATATTTTAAGTATCTCTGTCCAGGACGATGTTTTTCTTTAGACTGATAGCCCTCATGAGTCAATCATGTTTTCTACCTTTGACCATTGTGTAGGACCTGAGAAATTAGTGAAACCAACTATCAAAATAAATGAACTTAAAAACTCATTCGTCACTGTATATTTTTAATGAAGTTCGGTTTGGATGATTTGGATTTTGAATGAGCAAGAGACTTGGGCAATCCTATAGTGAAATATCTTTGACTAAAAACACTTCTGAAATATCCAAAAGGGATGTACTTTTAAGGGATTTTTTAGATATTTGATTTTGAAGTAATTATAGATTCATAAGAATTTGCAAAGATAGCACAAGGAAGTCACATATACCTTTCACCCAACTTTCCCCAATGTTACATCTTACATAATTGTTGTACAATATCAAAATGGAAAACTGATATTGGGACAATGTACATGTATCATTATATGACATTTTATTACATGTATCATTATATGACATTTTATCACATACAAACTTGTGTAGCCACCACAGCATCAAGATACAATACTATATTTCAACTCCCAGTCAGGGAACCACCAAAAGAAAAAAAAAAAAAGATACAATACTATTCAATTAGCACAAAGACCTTCTCTGAGCTACCATTTATACTCACACCCAACCGCCTCTCCCAGACCCTCCCTAACCCCTACTACCACTAATCTATTTTTATCTCAGTAATCTTGTCAATTTGAAAATGTTTATAAATGGAATCATACCTATATGACCTACGGAGATGAGCGGTTTTTTTTTTTCACTCAGCATAATGCCCTTGAAATCCAGGCACACTGTTGTGTATATCGATAGGTCATTCCTTTTTATTCCACAAAGGGATGCACCAAAGTTTGTTTAACCATTCACCTACCAGAGACATTTTGGTTCACAGTTCCTTTCTTACAGCACCTGGAGAATATCGGTCTATTTCCTTTGGGGTCCACGGTTTCTGATGAGAAATCCACTTTCATTCAAATTATTTTTCCTCTTTAGGTGAATCATTTCTCTCTAACTGCTTTCAAGATTTTTTGTCACTTTTAGCTCTCGGAAATTTGACTCACATATATCTTAGCATGGATTTCTTTAGGTTTATTCTGTTTGGGGTTCACTCAGTTTCTTGAATCAGTATGTTTATGTCTTTTGCCAAATTTGGGGGAGTTTAGCCATTTTTAAAAATACTTTCTCAACCCTATCCTTTTTCTTTCCTTGTGGCACTCCCATTACATGAATGTTAGATCTTGTGTTACAGTCCCACAAGTCCCTGAGGCTCTGTTCATTTTTTAAATTCTTTTTCTCTCTATTGTTCAGATTGAGTGATTTTTATTACTCTATCTTTAAGTGCACTGGTTGTTTCCTCCATTCTTTCCATTATGCTATTAAACCAATCCACTGAGTTATTTCAGTTATTGTATATTAAAGTTCTAAAATTTCTATTTGGTGGTTCTATATCTTCTCTGTCTTTGATAAGACTTTCTATTCTTTGCTGTGACTTTCTATTTTTTCATGTTTCAAGTGTTCATAATTGCTCACTGAAGCATTTTTACAACAGCTGCTTTAAAACCCTTGTTGGATAATTCTATTTGTGTCATCCTGGCATCTGCAGATTGCCCTTCCTCATTTAGAGATCTTCTTGATTCTTAGTATGGAATCTTCTTGATTTTTGGTATAGTTACTCCTTATTAAAAACTGGACATTTGGAGTCTAACTTATTTAAATCTTGTATTTTCATAGGCATTCTCTTACACTCTCCAGGAGGGAAATGGGTTTGGGGTGAAATTTCAGGTTCTACCTCTGCCTCCACTGAAACCTGGGGGGGAGGGGCTCCTTCTTACTAGTAACAGGAATAGGAGTTCATGCTCTCCACCTGGTCTACACTGACACTGACTGCAGAGGGAAGGCTGCAACTGCTGAGAAGTGGTAGAAGTCCTAACCCCACTAACCTCCACTAACTGCACTGAGTAGGGAAAGAAGCCTCATTAGTTGATCATGGATGGAAGTCTCAGTTCTCCACTTGGCCTGTGCTGGAGGGATGGGTGTGGAGCCACCGTTTTTCTGTGGCATTGGGCTGGGATACAGTGAGTGGTGTCTAAAAGTTTTCTGTCTTGCCAGGTTGCCATTTTCCTGATCCTTTAGCTATGAAAAGCAGGCTTTTCTCAGGGCTCTTTTTATGTCAGTGCCAATTGGCATTTCTGGATTGTTGGTTTTTCTAGCACCCAATCTGAGATATATGTGGCAGAAAACCCAGGAAATTCACTGCCAAGTCAATCCTTGCATCCCAAAGTGCCTACCTGATCTGCCCTCTTCTCTCTACCTTTCATTGCTTTATATATAATAAAGTCCAGGATTTTCAGCTATACTTTGTGACAGGATTGAGGAAAATGAGTACTATTCCATCTTTCCGGAAGTCAATTAAAGTCATTCTTATTTTACAAAGTACCCCCAATTTACGGAAGGAAAATTCCCCCATAACATTGTTAATTAAATAATTAGCTTAATTAACTTAAAAGTACAACAAACCATTAGGTGTGTCCTATCCTTAAGTGGTAATCAAAGAGGAACATCTGGACCCTGACTTCAACCCCTTTACTCTAACATGTGACGAAGTATCATATAGTAAGCTACTAATGTTTGATAAACAAATTAAGTAAATCTGCATTTTGGTCTGAATATACCTTATTTTTTCTGCTTTGTTAGTTTTCAAAATCCATTCCCCTCCTAACAAACCATACTGTTCCTTGCCTTCCTCTCTTTGGTCACGACCTCTTCACCCTATACCTCTTTTCTGAACTAGCCCTTATCCTTCCAGACCCAGTTTACATATTTCGTTTCCAGGTGCTTCCCTTAACCCCAAATGTAGGTTGGATGCCCCATTTACATGCTCCCATGGAGATGTGTTTTTCCCTGTCGGCCCTTAGCACTCTGTACTGTTAATTACCTAAGGAAAATGGTCTTTCCTGCCAGTTATCGGCTTCCTAAGGGCAGGAGCTGACAAATGTTCATAGTTATAACCAGCACCAAACAATGCTTGTCATATTATAGGAGTGCAAAACGTGTATTTGTTGAATGAGTGGGTTACTCTTAACTTGATTTTCTCTTTGTACCAGGGATCATGAAGGAGAAGAGCCTCAGCTCTCAGACTGGTTTAATCCTAAGTAAGGACAAAAAGTGCTGCTCACAATATAATAATTACTGTATAACTCGGGTTGAAAGGGGGAGATTTTTTTCCCCCAATCAAAGTGTAGCTGTCCTGTGAAGCTTCTGGGACGTAAGAGTTTTGACTTTTAAGGCTTTTATATACAAAACCTGGGTCTATTTATATAGAATCATATTAAGGGTCATAATGAGAAAGCTATTTTCTGGTTTGACATTCCTGGTTTTATTAGGGAAAGAAAAAACTCTTGAGAAGCAGCCCCAAAATGTCATTAATGACTCCTCCTCATTCTGGCATTAACTTTCGGGGAGAAGCTCACTCTTTATGAGGGGTATCCAGGATTCTATTTTATGGATGTGTACCATCATGAATTCAGTCAGCTCCCCTTTGGTTTTGTATTGTTTGCAATTTGGGGGCTATTGTAAGTAATAGTTCAGTGAATATCCTTGTATATATGTTTTTGTACACTGTTGTGTAAATTTATCTATAGGATAAATGCCTTTTGTGGTATCATTAATTTAAGAGGATATAAACATTTAAAATTTTGATTCAGTTTGCTGAAATGGCCTTTAATGATTATACCATTTATTTTCCAATCAGCAGTACATGAATGTTAGCAAAAATTTATTTGTTTTGTATATTTATATTTTATTCTAGTTATATAAAACATTTTATTATTGGCAAAACTGTTAAAATATCTTAATGCAATTTGTATTCCTGTAATTATTATTAAATTTCAGCATCTTTTTGTATGTTTGTTTATTTGCATTTCATCATCTACAAACCCCTTTTTCATATTTATATTTTTAAATGAACAGGTGTACAGAATTACATTAATAATAATCCTTGTTTCGTAACTCATCTCATCATTAGTTCATGCAAAATCTACTTATATTATTTGTGTGCTTTCTTGCTTGCTTCTTTTTAATGAAACAAAAATGACCACCTCCACTAACTTCACCATAAGCTCTGTGTCCCTTCCAGTACCAATCCCCTCCTTGAACCCTTTGCTTTCTTTTTATAAATATAAATTTATATCCTCCATATATAATATATCCATGGAGGATACAGTCCAAGCTTCCCAGTTGATGACTGAAACTGGACAGTACTGAGGTCTATATATACCATGTTTTTTCTGACTGATAGCCCAGATGGCTACGAGGTGACTAAAGGGTGAGTAGCATATACAGCATGGATACCCTGGACAAAGGGGTGAGTGGGGTGGCCTGAGGTTTCATCATGTTGCTCAGAACAGCATGCACTTTAAAACTTATGAATTGATTATTTCTGATCTAGTCCATGTTGATTTGATCACAGTGGTGTTAAAATATATGCTGGTATTTGTTAAGGCAAAATTGTCTTATTTTTCACACTTGCCTTGGCTGTTCTGAGATATTTATTCTTTCATATTTATTTTAAGCTTATAGTTTTTCCACTTAATAAAAAAATGAACTTCTTTCCTGATATCTCAATATTGAAGAGGTTATTTTATTTTAAACTAAAAGCCAATGTTGTACTTAATAACGAAGCACAAACCTTCCAAGTAAAGTAAAGAATGCTTTCGACCACTATTACATTTTATGAAAGTGCTATCATTTCAGTTAGACCAGAGGTTCCATGTGTTCATTTATTCTACAAATATTGAGCCTCTACTATGTCTATGCTCTTTTAATATAATAATAATATACTTATTAGCTGTGTGATACTAAGCAATTTACTCAACCAGTCTGTGCCCATTTCCTTATACAAAGAATAGAGATGATAATAAAAGTACTTATAGGACATTGCAAGGATTAAATGAGTAATGTAAAGCACTCAAAAACCATGCTTGCCATGTAGTATTTACTTTAAAATCATTAGCATATTCACATGGACAGTTTCTGCTCTAATAATAAAGTGGTAGCTGTTTCTTGTTTGTTCAACAGAAAGCGTCCTGATGTCCTAACAACGACTGATTGGCTTGCCCCAGTCATATGGGAAGGAACTTACAATAGACAAGTCCTGGAAAGCTACTATAAAAGGCTGAACATCACCACAGGCCTGGTAGTATGGGCTACTGGAAAGTAGGTGCTGTTAAGATCCACCCTTTTTTATTTTGGAAAAACAGAGATAGGCATCCATGGGTTTTCTACACCCAAAGAGTGATTCAAAATTAACCCTAATCATTATTTCTGGCTGAGTCCTTAACATTATTTCAGAATCGTTTCATTAACATCCATTTAGCTCTCTTTTTCTTTCTTCACCACAAGCTTTTGGGTCTTCTCAGGCCCCCAAGCTCACTACATTCTCTTTAACTAATCGACACACTTAAGCTCCAGCCCCAGCTTCTCTACACTCATCTACTTGCAGTTTTTTTTAGCAGCAATGACGTGTATATTAGACAGAATGGTTTTTTTTTGCTTTGTTTTGTTTTTTGGTATGTGGATAGTTCCCTGGCCGGGAATCGAACCCAGGCCGCAGCGCTGACAGCACCAGCGACGAAGCCTTAAGCCACTACACCACCAGGGAACTCCCAAAATAGAATGTTTAAATGACATGTATTCTCCTGATAATTTTTAGCGAAATAAGTTTTTTCTGTTTGTTTGTTTGTTTGTTTTCTCATGTTTCACAGGTTTGCAGGACAGTACCTGAAGCAGTTCATCCAATCTGCTAATAAGCACTTTATGACTGGCTACAAGGTTATCTTTTACATCCTGTTGGATGACTTTTCCAGGCTGCCTCCCATAGAGTTAGGTCCCCTGCGAACATTTAAACCATTTATTGTATCAGAAGAAAAGATGTGGGAAGACTTTAATGTCAGAGGCATGAAGAAGTTAAATGGATACATCAAAGAACACATCCAGCATGAAGTTGACTTTCTCTTCAGTATGACAGTAAACCAGATATTCAAGAGTGACTTTGGAGTGGAAACCCTGGGCAAATCTGTAGCTCTACTTCATGCATGGTGGTATTTTGACAATGCTAAAAACGTCCCTTATGAGAGAAGATCTAAATCAGCAGCATTCATCCCTTTTGGAAAGGGAGATTTCTATTATCACAGTGCAATTTTTGGTGGCACACCCCATGAGGTTTTAACCTTCACTGCAGAGTATCAAAAAGCAGTAACTAATGACACCAAAAATGGGCTTAGCAGCACATATGAATGTCATCTAAACAAGTACTTTTTAATTAATAAGCCGACTAAGTTGTTATCACCGGAATATAACTGGGATCTAAATTTTAGAACTCCTCCACAAATTAAACATGTTAAGATAGCATGGCAGTCAAAAAGGATTTGATGGTTACAGCATTGGATTTATGAATTAATAAGTGATTCACAGTAATCACTCAAAGATAAAACATTTTTTCAGTATTTTAGAAACTTACAAAAATATGTGATCTTTGAAAATAAATTTTTTCTCCTTATAATTTTGAACAATCTAAATCTACATATGCTGGTTTAAAAATAAATGGGTGATAATTTAATAATGTTATTGTATACAAATGCCATTATCTATATATTATAAGTAATGTGAATAGTTTTGGAGACATAAAATGAATGTTTTATAAAGAAACACACTTACAGTCTAGTTCAGAAAATCAGATAGATAGACACACACACACAAAGTCAAAGGGATATATGTAAGGGGAAAGATAAATATTCATCAAGTCACTCATCAAATAGTTACTGTTTTTCAGTGTTATGATATATATTATTTATGATTAATCTCCTCAATTAATATTCTATCTAGTATCTGATTGAACTTACATGAACTAGAGACATTCTAACAAATATGTATCTTACTTTTACTGTTACAAAGATACTGAGTTCATTTATTTAAATTTTAAAGGCATTTATTTTAAAAAATAGATATCTACTGAAGTCTATGATAAATACATTCTTCTAGATGCAGTCAGGGATAGAAAATGTAAT
Source organism: Lyroderma lyra (assembly GCA_004026885.1). Classification (NCBI taxonomy): domain Eukaryota; kingdom Metazoa; phylum Chordata; class Mammalia; order Chiroptera; family Megadermatidae; genus Lyroderma; species Lyroderma lyra. The sequence continues at coordinate 20,172 of PVJL010007645.1, read as the reverse complement.
GACAGAAAGTGTGACAACATTGCCTCCTGTAGTTACGTAAAAAGCAGAACATGTACCTGTGAGTTTGGTTATGTGGATAAGGAGGTTCCCAAGCTTTCTTTTTGTTTACAGCACAGTGTAAGGAGAGAGATGGATTGAGGAAAGTTGTATAAAATAAAATAGCCTGATTTCTTTGAGACCTCTGGTTCTAAACAAGACGACACAGACTTACTTTCCCCTGGTACTCACTTCTAAATACAACTAAGAATTCTGTACACAATTACAGACAACCATAAAAGGGCTGTAAAAAGTGGAAAGAGTAACGGACTGGCTAGGGGCCTTAGGACTTGAGGGAAAACATGGCAGTGAGTTCCCTGGGATTTCTTTTTGTCCCCCATATATCCCAGGTTGGGCACAGGAGAGGCCTACAACTCAGAACCACAAAAGGCATAGACAAAAAAATCTCTAGGAAAAGCCAGCTCTCCCTCCCTGAAGGCCCAGGAAAGAGTCGGCCCAGCAGAGACCCAGTGGGAAGTCCCATCCCCTCGTCATACCTGGCTGGTCCACTCTGCCTACACCTGCAGCCCCTGAAACAGATGGCAGAGAATTCCACCCAGAAGCCCCAATAGGCCCAGTTAGTCAGTCATCTATCCATCTATCCTGGCCCTCGACTCAGCAGTAGAGGGACACCTCTGTCCAACATCTCGTGAGCCTCCACCCAGTGGCAAAAAGTGGCCCCCACTACTACCACCAGAGGCAGAAAGTGGCCCAGGTTGATGCTTTCCTGACCCAGCATCACTGGCGGAGATCAAGTAAGAAGCCTGTTGGCACCAGGTGATTTACAGAGAAGGCCGTGGGAGACACTCTGTCCCGCGGCTCAGCATCCTTCACTCACCACCTAGTGGCACTGGTATAGCGAGCCCAGGAAAACCCCTTCCACCCCCTCAGGCAACACCAGCTCTGGGTGGCTCAGGAGGCTCTGGGTGACTCAGAGAACAGACTCAGGGAAGCACCCATTGCCCCAGCTTCTCCCACTCTCCATCAAGCAGGACCACCCCCTGCAGGCCTGGTGGTGCCTGGTGAACAAAGCAGACCAGAATTATACTGTAGAGTCTCCAAAACCTACATTGCCATTGGAACCACAGCCCAAAATGTAAAGCCAGGGACGATGCGCTAAGCATAAACAGGTGACTTCCTGCTGAAGTAAAAGATTTAAACAGGATCTGGGGTCTCAAGATTTAATACCCAAAATGTCTAGAATACAATTTTTAAAAAATCACTCATCATATCAAGTACCTGAAAAGTTCTTGAGAAAAATGAGAAAAATTCAACAGCCATTCATAATTTTATTTAAAACTCAAAAAAAAAAAAAAACCAAAGTAAATTTATGTTTTGCTTAATGTTAAATAGTGAACTTTTCCTCTGAAATCAGGAACAATGCATGGTGCCTGACATGATTACTTTCATTCTGTGTGTGCTAGAGCCACTACAGGAGGGTTTAAAAAATAAATAAAAGGTATAATGATCTACAGATGACAAACTGTGTCCATAGAAATCCCCCCAAAAGATAAACCATCAGAACTAGTAGCATTTAGCAAAATTGCTAGATGAAGAACCAATATATCAAAATCAGCTGTGTTTTGCAAATACCAGCCATAAGTCATTAGCAGATTTTAAAAGATATCTTCCATAGGAGCATTAAAAAATCAAGTATCTAGAAATAAATGTATCAAAAGAAATGCAAGACCTCTATGTCTATTGAAAGACACGACAGAGCACTGAAATGGTGAACTGGACCACTCAATGGATAAAAATGTCAATTCACTCTAAAACAATCAACTGATTCAATCCAATCCTAATTAAAATTCCCAGAGGTTTAGTTTTTTAGGGTTTGTTTTTTGGGTTTTCTTTGTGTGTGTGTGGAATTTGAGAAGCTAAGTTTAAACTTCATGGAAACTTTAAAGGCCAAGAATATCTGAAACACTAATTTAAAAACATAAGGTGAGAGTTCTTGATCTAGCAAATATTAAGACTGATTATAAAAAAAATAATATATAATATTGTCACAGAAACTGAGAAATGAATGGGATATAACCAAGATATGCAATGACTCACACACACACTTGATACATGACAGCAATGGCAATGTGTGGTCCAAAATAAAAAATTATATATATATAATTATATAAATTATATATAAATTATATAATTTATATATATATTTATATATATATATATATATAAAATCTTTCCAGTAAATGGTGCTGGGAAAACAGAATATTCCTACAGAAAAAGGTGAAATTGTACTCTTTCACCATACACAGAAACCAACTGCAGGTGAATTACAAACCTAAATGTGGCCTCCTTCCTTCTTTTCCTCACCTTCCTGAACTATTGAGTCCTAAAGCCTTGAGGTGGCCCCAGGAAGTAGGCAGCTTCTCACCACTGCCTCCACCTCACTGCCAGCGCTCTGGCTCAAGCTGTACCTGCTTATCCGGACTACGAAAATAGCCCGACTGCTCTCCCTGCTTCTGCACTGGCCTCCGTTCAGTCTGCTCTCAACACATCTGGGGCACCACACTAAATTGTACATAAAACCATTCCCACCCCACTCAGAATAAATGTGGTATGATCCCGAAGGCCCCCAGCTCCTCATACTTTCCCTCCAGTTCAGCATGCTCCTAGACATGCTTCCTTCCACCTCAGGGCCTTTGCACTGATTATTTCCTCTGCCTGGAATGTTCCTTCACCACCTCTGCTTTTCACTCAGAAGTCGTCTTCTCAGCGAGGCCTCTGTGACCACCTGATCTACAATATAGAGCCCCCCCGCCCCAAAATTTTAAACATAATTCTTCTTTCCTTGATTTTTTCTCTTTAACATGTATAACTATGTAGCATAGCATATATTTTATTTATTTTTCTTACTTACTGTCTTTCTCCCCACAAGAACGTAAGCTTCCATAAGTTCAGGATTTTGGTCTGTTTTGTTCACAGCTGTAATCCCAATGCCTAAAAAGGTATTCAAGCACCATCTGTCAAATGAACAAACCAGCAAATGGAAAGTATCCGTCCTCACATTCTGAATTCATCAGCTTTCTTTTAATAATCTAACTAGGACAAAGGAGAATATGAAAATTAGCACTAGATGGCAGAAGAATACAAAGAAAAGTATCCCTAACCAACCCAGCCTTTTCTCCTGACCGGAAAAGCTTCATGAAAATCCTAAGTATTGCCAAGTTTCCTTTGGTCTCCCCCTGCCCCAGCCTACTGATGTTCCGTTTGCTGTACAACTCAGATTCACCGATGGATGCCCACCAGCATAAATGCTGTTCTGCCTGCCAAGTGTTTCAGTTCTGCCGAGCTGCTCCTCCCCATCCTCTGCTGAAGTCACCAATGCACTGAAGCCCTCGAGTTTCCAGAGCTGTGGGGTGGTCTGTGGTGAGAAAGAATCTGTCCCTGCTGTGGTGCACTCTGTTAGAGGGGGGCCATAGATTTTACTTCCAACATCCTCTCTCGCTAGAGCCCCCGCTGGATCCGTGGATTCCAAGGCTTGGGAATAGATTGGATGGCCGCTAATCACCATTTCCCTGCACCATAAAGGCTCTTACCAAGCCAAGTTTAACAGCATCTCTGCTGCTCACTTCCAAAGGACTGGTTATCCCAGAGGGTGACTCAGTGCTCATGCCAAGAAGCCCCTGTCACTAATCTGTCCCTCCAGCTTATTTAGGTTAGGGTGACCAACTGGTTCCACTTTGCCAGGCACCTTTCCCAGTTTCCGCGCAGAAGTCTCAGGTTTCAAGAAATCCCTCAGTCTGGGGCAAACCAGGGCAGTTGGTAACACTCCATTAAGCCCAGATCTATCTGAACCCCACTCGAACTCAAACCAGACTGCATCATCACATAGTATAAAGTTTTTATCACACACACAGATTTTTGTGCTCCCTTCCCATCCCACCTGTCGCCAGTCCCAAGTTTGTCAATTCTATCTCCTTTGTGTCACCAATATTCATTTTTAACCTACATTGTCACTGCAGAAGTTAGTGGGAAACTAGTGTAACCAGGAAAAAAAAAAAGCAAGACCACAGCAGATTCAGAGCCCTCAGCAATGAAGCTCTGGGTCACACCATCTGGTATGGGTGGTGGCTCAGACCAAAGGGAACATGAGGGGACTTCCCTGGTGGTGTGGTGGCGAGGCCTCGGCGCTGTCAGCGCTGCCACCTGGGTTCGATTCCCAGCCAGGGAGCTACCCGCCCACCAAAAAAACAAACAAACAAACAAACAAACAAAACAAAGGGAACATGAAATGAGTAGAGGAAGAAGGAAGTTACAAACATCAACAACAGGCTCATGATCATCCAGAAAAAAGAACTACGCCTAATATTATTTTCTTCTTTGCTTAATATATGTGTGTTTATGTATTTTTTGCGAAATTTAATGACTTTTTTTTCTTCTCCTTTCCTATTGTAATTTTAAGAATTAATGGCAGTGATTAATTTTACAATTTCATCTTTAGGTTGCAAAATATTTACAAGGGACTCTAATTGAACTTGAGAAGTAATTAGCATCTCTGGATTAACGTAATGATATCTGGGAAGTTTTCTTTTCTTTTTTTTTTTGTAGTATGTGGGTAGCTCCCTGGCCAGGAATCGAACCCAGGCCACAGCACTGACAGCGCCAGCGCCGAAGCCTTAAGCCACTACACCACCAGGGAACTCTGGAAGTTTTCTTTTTGAGGAAAAGGTAAGAGTACTTATTTCTAGAAAAGGATAGCTGCATTTTGTTAAAGAAAAGCTGAAATTTGTTATTGCTGTATGGGAAGTTGAAATGTATGTAGAAAGTTCTGTATGGCTACTGAGTGGGCAAAGGGATGAGCTCTCTTAGTTATTAAACCATTTGTCTCTCAGTCCAAACCCACACTTCTGTATTCTGCTTTGTGACACTAGGGCAGACTATGAGAACTGTACTTCTACTTTGTCAGTTGACTTTCTGTTCACTTCTGCAAGGTAGACAAGGGAGCAAAAAGATGCTCCTTTCCTGACTTCTGGTTATCAATTATAATGTTCAGCTTTTGGTGGGCGCAGTCCTAGAACCAACCTCATCATGCCTAATCAAAGATACCAGCAACAGTTAGGCCGTGACCCCTCCTCAGAGGTCTCAGGAGCCTGTCCTTCAAGCTTCCTTCTGTCTCCCCAGACCCACGAGTGAACGGTAGCTTCATCCTGTAGTTCCTGCCCCTTTCTTAGTTTTTCAGTTCTCCAAAGCTGCTTAACCAATTCCTTACACTAAATTCTTTCTGCTGAAATACCAAGTGTGTTTTCTGCTGTTCTGAATGCATCCTGATTGATTCAGTCACCCTGCCTACCACCTGCTATATTAGCTAAAAATAAAGGAAATATGGAATAAGTAGTAGAAGAGGAAGGTGATAAATATCAATGATGACTTGTGACTTTTTATAGCAAGACTACATAGCACTAATGCACATTTTTGTTATGCATATGTTAACAATGACTTCTGTGTTTTTCCTTTCCCCTTCTCCTACAGTTTTGTATGGAGTGTTAGGTAGTGAAACTTAATTTATAATTTAATTCATAAGACCTGGGCCTGCTGGGGAGGAATGAGGATCACCAGTAGAACCTGAACTTGAGGAGGCACAATGACTAATGAGACTTTGAATGTGTCTTGTATAGGGAGAAGGGGAGAGCATCTTTGTATGACAGACAGAAGTATGAAGCTATTAAACATGGGCCGAGGTTGAACTTAAATGCTGGGTAGCAGATGGAGTCTTCGCATCAATTCTGTGCCCTTCCAAGGCTCTGCTCTGTACTGCAGGGGGGACAGGCTCACTATCAGCTGATTCTGAAAGATTAGAGGACAAAAGGGGGAAGGAATATACCAGGACATTTCTCTCTCTCTTCTATCTCAAGCACTTCTCTGGCAGTGACTACACTTCCTAGTGGGCCCTGCTCCCACTAGAGAGGCCACCACATGACCCCCAGCTCTAGGATTCAATAACACAGCCTCCCTACTTTTGTCTCTCCAGGCTACAAGCAGTGGCTCTTCTGCTATTACTGATGCCTGGGTTGCCTCACTTTCTCAGTTAGGCACTCAGTTCTTCTATCACCTGGTAACCACTCCCGGGATTACATTTTGTCTGTTGCAAATACTGGAAGTGGCTGCTATTTTCCTGGTTATCCCTGACTGTTAAAATACATGACAGCTAATCCCACTCTAGGCACACTGTAATTCTAATCAATATTGTGCAACTCTCCCACTCCCGGAAATGTATATACAAATATACTTACACACCTACAAAATGAGGGTTGTACAAGGTTATTCATTGCAGTACTGCTTGTAAAGTCAAAAATGAGAAACAAACCCAAGTCATTCTCTATAGGGAGCTGGTTAAATAAATAGAGCTGTAAAAAAAGAACAAGGAAATTCTCTATGCTCTAATACACATAATTCAGTGAAGTAAACAGGGCATGTAACAGTACAGTATGTCATCTTTTGTATAAGAAGGGGAAGAGTAAGAATATATGTTTGTGTTTGCATAAAGAAACACCAAAAAGACACACAAGAAACTAATAAATGTGGTTACTAATAATGGGCGAGACGGGAGGACAGAAAGTCGGCAGAGACAGGAGGGAGAATTCTCAATATATGCTCTACACTGTTTTGTTTTTGGAGCCACACAGATGCATGACCTATTGAAAAAGTACTAAAAATTATAAAAATGCATATAAAGAAAAAAACTGCAATCTAGTCACCAAATAATAAACAAAACCAATATCAAAACACTTACATAAAATTGTAGGAAAACAAAAGATGAGAAAAGACTACATACTTGATGATTTCAACAACATCCTGGAAATGGCAAAACTGTGGAGACAATACAAAGATCAGGTGAGTCAGGGTTGGGGGCAGGAATGTGAATAGGTGGAGCACAGAGCATTTTCAGGGCAGTGAAAATACTCTGGGATATTATAATGATGGCCTTATGTCACTACACATTTGTCCAAACCCATAAAGTGTACAAGACCAAGAGTAAACCCTGAGGTAAACTACAGACTTTGGGTGATTCTCATGTGTCAATATAGGTTCGTCCTTAGTAAGAAATGTCCCACTCTGGTGAGGGATCACGGGGGAGGCTGTGCGTGTGTCAGGGCAGAGAGTACATGGGAAATCTCTGCACCTTCCTCTTGATTTTATTGCAAACTTAAAATTGCTCTAATTTTTTAAAAAGATGAAAGACAAGAGAGTGAATATACAGAGGGCTACAGTCCTCATTTACACGACTGGTCAACAAGCCATAGTGTGTATTTTAACTCCCCACTCAAGTTTTGGTTGCCTTTGGCTAGTGTTAAGTCAGTTAAAGTTCTTCGCCTGGTCAGTTTACCTAAGCTAATTCCTAAGGGTCCAAGCTTGCCTTGTTGTTGTTTTTTTGTTAAATTTAGTAATTGAGCACGGTAAAGGAAGCACCCTATACTCCACGTAAGATAATGCTAATTTATCTTTGATGATCACAGCCAATCACACTAACCAACAATAGAAACCTTATTTCTCTGGCTGTGAATGGAGTTTCTTGACTGATCACAATGTTCTGTGAAATACAACAATGGTACCAAAAAAAGCATTCAATTATTCCATGGATAATAGCAATGGTAGAATTATGACAAACAGAAATAGCAAAACCAAGCACAGATTAAATGTCAATTTTGGTGATTAAAAATGTTTCCCCCCATGGCTTCCCAATAAAGATGGGAGACTGAACATACTAATTCAATTTCACTTCCTCTGAAACACCACTAAAACTACAGTAAGGGAATTTTTTTTAAACCCATAAGCCTGTAAGTACGAAGAGAAGAGGAGACAATAGCAATAAACTTTTGGAAGCTGTAATGCAGAAAAGTGACGTAGAATATAGTAGGGAAAGCCAAGACCTAAATTTGGAAGATCACAGAATCTTCCAAAGGGCATCCAGTCCAGTACTTTCTAAAGATTCTGATACTTCCTTCACTAATCCATACCTTGTGGCAAAACCAAACTGAGAGTCTTCTGGATCTCTGAGACATGCCTGGGCAGATTGCATGATAGCTCTAATCTGGCACTCCTGTACCCTACATGACCTCTGCCCAACCACAGTGACTGCCAAGTATATGGTAGGTACAATCTTATCAATTAATTCAGTTTAATCTAAAAACTCCATTTATATTTTCTTGGTCAAGCACCCTGAAATCCATTCCTGCCAATATCCCCCTATGTTTTCATGACATAAATTATCAAAATCCTATTTTTGTGGATGTAAAACTTAAACTTTCCTTAGCCCGAGCCTACATTATTTTTGCCTTCTGAGACATGTTAAGTTTTAATTCTGGTTACCACATAAGCAGTAATGAAAAATGGGACTTGAGATGACCTCTTAAGTTTTCTCTCTCAATGAATCATGATTTCCTTAAGAAATGACACAACAGATAACACTGTAGACAACTAGTTCCGAAACCAGAGGCAATTTCCTCCCTTGCCTCACCTGGGGGGACGTTTGGCAATATCTAAAGACATTTTTTGTTGCAATGACTCAGGAATGGGGTGCTATTGGCATCTGGTAGGTAGGTGGAGGCTTGGGATGCTGCCAAACATCTTAAAGTGCATAGGGCAGCCCCCCTCCAACAAAAAAATTATCTGGTCCAAAAGTTAATAATGCCACTATTAAGAATCCTGTTTTAGACAAATCTAGGAGTGTAGGGTTCTATAAGCCTTGATTTCTCTCATATATTGCTATTCTATTTGTCAAGACCCCATAGTCCCCTAATGTAGCTTAATCTAACTCACATAAAATATCCTGCAAAGTATATGAATTCATGTACTAACATAATTTACCAAATCACAGAGTCAATCTCTGAATTTGGTTTTTAGTTACCTCTGCACTATGACTACAGGCCATAAGAGTTTTTCAGCACTGTCCCACAAAGGCTTTCAGTTTAGTTCCATTAAGGGAATCCTTTTGCAATGTATGTCACCTGCATGTTTTAAATTATCCCATGACAGTAAAGGTAGCCATCATGGTTCGATCACTCCTGTTCCCCTTTAAATTGTTCTATGGCAACAGCTATCTGGTTTCCCAGAGCTTTCCTCCTCAGTGAGTACACAGTCCCTTATGACCACACAGGGTGTCCTGATTAGCTATTTTGCCATTTCATAGTATGGAATGCCACTTTATCATCATGGATTATGAAAGGAAGTCTCTGTCTTTTGCCTGATTGCTATGTAATAACCATTTCCTTGAGGACATGCTGCCTTTAATCCACTATCTGGAAACCACTAGACAGTAAGCTCCAATGTCTTACTTATCACTGTATCCCTGGCACCCAGGCTGTCCTTGGCACATAGTAGGCACCTAGTTCATATGTACTGAATGAACTAATAAAGCCAAATGTCAATTCTTCTAAGAAACATTTTTATTATAGTGCTTATTATATGTCTTCATGTGGTTTTCCTCCTCCACCGAGCCTCTTGAGACAGAAACCTAGCAACAAAGATACCTAATAACTAGTCATCAAGGTACTGAAAAGACCTTTCAAACAACTCACACAGTAAAACCAACAACCCCACTACCACGGCCAAAGGAGACATTGCGAATTCATTGAGAGCTTAAGAGCTTATAGGTGCAAAGCGTGGAGAGCTGAAACCACTTAGATTGCTAAATACACACATGCAGAACTGGTCTTTCAAGAGATAATCAAACTGCTTCCACCCCTACCAAAAACAATGCCCTCTTTTGAAATTGCCCGAATCTCTTTTTACATCCTTAGAAAGAAAGAAATTCTTTCCAATTTAAATTAATTAGGTGTAAATAGGCATTCTTTTCTAAAATGAAAATTATACTGAAGATGTTAAGAGGCTGGCTGTTAATAATCTGTATATTCATGAGGGCAAATAAATTCAATAAAGTTCCTTTTAAAAAATCTATATCTATATCTATATCATCTATATCTATATATCTATCTATCAGAGATTCTCCAGGAGAGAAATGTAGGCAATTTTGGTGCAAAGAAATTTGAAGAGAGATGACAGGCTTGGATGGATTGGGACAAGGTAGTAATTAGCATCAAGCACTATAAAGTAGAAAAGTTGTGAAAGGACAAAATGCACCAATTTATAAACTGCCTAGGATTACTTCAGGATTTAGGGAACATCTTTTGCTCTGGTTTCTGCATTTCACTCTTTGCTCTCAGGTTAGTAGTTCACCTGCATCTAAATTAAGGATTACATGAAGAATTCTGAAAGGAGGCTTCCTACGCACATGAACCCCCTTAAATACTATCACTTTTCTTGCAGTTGTGCATGCCCAGTGCTCCTCTTGGTACTGTAGAGGCAATAATTAACTTTCTGCCATTTGGAAGGTCTAGAATTCTCAGAGAAGTCTTGTAATGATTTCATCACTGGAATAAATTCCCTGACGCAGACCTAAGAAGGACTCAATGACCACAGGACATAAACTGATTAGCTTCACTCAAGGGAAAAATAATCACTGACACAACCGAACAGTTTTATGAATTACTGTATTGCCACTCCATATAAACACGCATTTCACTATGTTGAATTACAATCACTTTGTTGAATGCTATAATTTAACTTCGTTACTTTTTGAGGAAATTTGTATAAAATCACTGCTTAATTTTATGAAATGCAGATTATAACAAAGACTATTTGCCATGATTTCATGCATAGTTTGTCTTTTTGTTTTCCTCTCAGTCTATGTATATTCAGTTAATAAGTAATAAAAATAGAACCAAACACAGCAATGGTTCTCAATTTTTCTTCTAATAAAAAGTGTTTCTATTTCTCCATCAAGAAACTAGCTTAGAGTAAATGCATCACTTTATTTTTGTATTTCAAAGAAAAAACTAAAAGTGAAAGGAAAAAGTAATTATATCTTTAATTTATATATATGGTTTGACTTTTAGTAACCACTACCCCTATATTTAGTATGAATTTTTAAAACCTTATATTTAGACCATCTTAACTTTTCAGGGGATGTGGATTCCATCAGGAATAAACTTTTATCTTTAGTTCAATTTCAGTGTTCACCACTAAAAAAAAAAATCACACAGCACTGAGAGACATGAAAGACTTAAATACATGGAAAGCTATGTATTTAAGGTATGAAAAAAAATTCAGCTATTGTCAATATAATGAGAACGATTAATGCCTCTATTTTTTTTAATTCATTTTTTATTGTTAGACTTATTGGGGTGACATCTGTTAGCAAGGATTACATAGGTTTTAGGCATACAATTCTACAGTGCATTGTCAACTTGATGTATAATAAGTTCACCACCTAATGTGACTTCTCTTTCCATCACCTTATATTTAGCTCCCCCCTCCTCTCCCACCCCCTCCTCTTTCTCCCCTCCCTGACCTGCTCGACCCCAAGTAAATATTAAACTATTGATTGTGTCCATGGGTTGTTTGTTTCTTCATTTCTTTTTTCTTTGCTTTCAGTTTTATATTCTGCATATGAGTGAAGACATACAGTTCTTTGTTTTTTCTGTCTGGATTATTTCACTAAGCATGATGATCTCCAGGTCCACCCATTTTGTTGCAAATAATGCCTCTATTTTTCATATTACATTTCTGGATACTTTCTGGACAGCCCTCATATTATATTTGTGGATCAGAAAACTGACCCTTCAACCATCTGTATAATGCTAGAGGTTAAATTCCTGAAGCCTGTCATGAAACACTCAGGGATCTCTTGGTTCCCTCAACTAGTCAACTAGAGTCTTTGGAATTTCTCTTTCAACCTGAGCAACCTGACATCATTTCTCTGCCTCTCATCACTTTATCCCTTGAGTATCTTTTGCTGATAAACAACTCTGTCTTCACATTTTCTGTTCTGGGTAAGATGCAGCACTTTCCCCCCAAGAAATCTGGGTAAGATCTGGATCACAGTGAGTTTCCCAAATTGTATGTCTCGGGCTTGGATTCTGCCTCTACCTGCACTATAGGGGCTCCAGTTTCCTTGACAAAGAGGTCGGAGTGCTCCTAACAGCTGCCTCATGAGTGCTCTATAGAAAAATCCTCTGGGTTACCTACTTGATTGGCACCATCTTTCTTCTCTGATGATTTTCCCTGGCATTGCTAATGAACAAAACAGCAGCCATGCAGTGACTGGGACCCAATAACAGGTAACAGTGGTGATGGAATGTGCAGTCTGTGCCATAGGTCCTGTCACTTCCAAAGCCTTGCCTCTTATGCTACTGACAGTTTCTGTTTTCATTGGTGCAGTCCCTATAACTGCTACACCATTTTCAATGCAACTACCATGCTGTCATTCTGAGTCTGAGAGTTGGGCTATATGGCTACATGAATAAGCCTCTACTACATTCAGATCATCTACGACCATGCTGGCCGACTGTCCTTAAATCAAACAGAGGGCCCGGAAAAAGAAAATCTTCCCTACTTTAAAGCATTACACATTTATTCTGCCTTTTTAGAAAAAACATAATTCATTTCCAGTTGAAAAAGGAAAGCTCTTCTTTAGTGAAGAATGCTAGATAATGATAATAAATGTAGAAGGAATGACAGAATCAGAAAAATCACCATTTGGCAACCTTTGCCCCTCAATGAAATAATTGATTTAGGAAACAATCATCAGTGGATGTTGAAAAAATTAGTAAAAACAAATAAAACACGAACAAACAAACATACCCAAAGATAGCAAAATGCTAGCACTTACTAAATTAAGTGGCAGGTAAATTCTTTCATTGTTCTGCATGATTAAAATTTTTTCAAAAATAAGTAGGCAAGGGGTAAAGTCTCCCTGAATTTAAGACGAGGTCTTTCTCATGAGGATTGGTATTCCCATTTGTAAAAGAACTCTAGAGTCATCTAGGCATGCCTTTTAAGCTGAGGTGAGCGCAGGTTAAACGTGAGCTGAGAATCCTGCTACACCTAAATCATAATTTCTGCCCTAGTGCCTTCCTCTTTCTGATCCTTTCAGCTCTGTTTTCTCCCATCTGCCTTAAGAGTAACCCTTGAAAACAAATATGAGTTTATAATTGCATAGTCACAACAAGAAGCAAAACAGAACTATCTGGAGAGCTTTTTAAAAATAGAATGGGGTTGAGGGCTACCAGGCAGAGTTTTTAATGAAATTAAAAAAGAAAATTGGGTAACACAATTAATATGATTCCTGGCATATAGTAGGTATTTATGACTTGGTAGCTATGATTTTTTAGCAGCTAATATGTCACTCACTCATTTGCCTCTTCTATAAACAGAGATTAGTCATGAAAAAAGGTAATATAAATGTTTATCATGACCTACAGGAATTTAGTTCTGTAAAAAGATAGATAACACAGACACAATAATCAAATCCTACATTACTATGCTTGTATTACTTAATGGCCAATATTGAAGTGACCATCACTGACTTCTTAATACTTTTAAAAATAAAGATATGGTATACAAATAACACCCATAAAATTCCCAATGATGCAGCAACTGCATTCAGTAGCGCAAAGGCCATTATGTTTGAAGGTCCACAAAAACAGATTTTAAGGATAGTCAGAAGATATTTTATGCTCAGCTAGTCACAAATGATATACTGGGATCAATTCATTTCCATAACCTTATGTTCATATATGAATTGATAAACTATGTAAGACAACACCTTATTAAATGTGAAACTATTTGTTTTGGATCTTTTATTTGATAAACTTCCTCCTTTCTTTTGTTCCCTTATATAATAAGGAATAAGTACAGATTTTCTACATAGACAATCATGTCTTCTGCAAACAAAGGCAGTTTTATTTCCTCCTTTCCCAATCTGTATACCTTTTACTTCCTTTTCTTGTCTTATTGCATTAGCTAGGACTTCCACTATGATGTTGAAAAGAAGTAATAAATGGAAATCATCCCTGCCTTGCTCCTGATCTTAGTAGGAAAGCGTCATTTCTCACCATTAAGTATGCTGTTCACTGTAGGAGTTTTGTATATGTTCTTTATCCAGATGAGGAAGTTCTCCTCTATTCCTAGTTTTTATGGTGAGTAAGTATTGGGTTTTGTCAAATGCTTGTTCTGCATTTAAATGATATGATCATGTGATTTTCTTCTTTCTCCTGTTGATATGATGGATTACATTAACTGTTTTTCAAACGTTGAACTACTTTATATATAATTGTATATAATTTTTTATGCATTGTTGAATTCAATTTGCTAATTTTCTTGAGAACTTCTGCACCTATATTCATGAGAAATATTGGTCAGTAGTTTTCTTTTTTTTATAACATCTTTGTCTGATTTTGGTATTAGAGTAATTTGGGCCTCATAGAATGAGTTGGGAAGCACTCCCTCTGCATCTATTTTCTAGAAGAGATTGAAGAGAATTGGTATCATTTCTTAAGTGTTCGGTCGATTCACTGATGAACCAATCTGACCCTGGTGATGTGTTTCAGAAGGTTGTTAATTATGGATTCAATTTCTCCAATAGATTTTGGCCTATTCAGATTGTCTATTACATGATCTTGTAATAAGTCTAATATGTTCATTTGCCACCTCTTGTTAATATTGTTCAGTGGCTTCATAATTACCTTCTAACTTTGGCATATGCGTTTTAGTCCACTGTTATCTCTTACCACTTACATTCTCTACAATACCTTACTACTTACATTTTCCCCAAAATATCAAGCTTTGTCATCCTCCTATGCATTTACCGGGGCTTTTCTATATTCCTAAAGCATCCTTTTCTGACTTGTATTTGTCCTACTAAACTCAGCTCTGTACAGAAGCCTTTCATGATATCTCCAGGCAGTTTAGCTGCCCCATTTAACTTGTACAATAGAAAAACAAAAGTTATTTCTGAAAATTACAAAGAAAAAAATCCAAACTTTTAAACAGTTATTTAAAATTTTCAACATAATTCAAGCTGTACCATGAAATAAATTATGAAGTACTAACCTGGTTGTGGATTATGTTCTTTATAAATTCAATAGTTAAGACAAATGTATTTTGACACAGCATATCAACAATGATACAAACACTGAACAAGAAAGTATCAAAGTTTAAGTATAGATCAAGGCTGAAGGCAAACCTGAGGGATATATTATGACACATTTGAGTCTTTTTGTTTCTTTTTATTTATTCTGAATGATTAAGAGCTTAAACTCCAGTCATACAGACTTGGGGCAAATGCCACTTACAATCTGTGAGATCTTGGGCAAGTGATTAAAGCCAGTTTCAGTTTCCTCATGGGAAAAAGTAAATAGTAATTGGCAGTGATGGTGAATGATGGTAACAACACTACTTCCATTATTAAAAATGTCATTCTATAGTTTCTTTGTCCTTCCACATACAGTGCTTGAAAATATATTTTTACCATGAATCATTAGTGCCCTGTGAATAATAACCTGTTGAATAGAGAACCCCCTTCTCCAGCATACATAGTTCCCCTTTATTCATTTTTATAACTTTGACAAAAGTAGTAGAATATGGTGGACAACCAGATGGAGCAAAATTCCAAGTAGAGTAATCCTCCCTAACCAAGGCCTTTCTTTTAGTATTTATTAAACATAAATCATGTCTAATAAAAACATCAATAATTTCAGTTTACCTGGATAAATTTTTCAGGGAAGCATAAAGAGCTTTGAATATCTCAGAGATATAGATGAGAAAACAGGCAAGACAAAGATTTGGATACGCTGTGGTCATATGTAATATTATGAGCTGAACTGTATGCACCCCCCCATTCATATGTTAAAGTCCTAACCCCCAGTACCTCAAAATGTGACTGTATTTGGAGATAGGATATTTAAAAAGGTAATTAAGCTAAAATGAGATCATTAGGGTGAACCCTAATCCAATGACTGGTATCCTTATAAGAGGAGGAAGTTAGAACACAGACATATATTGAGAGAAAAAACACTGAAGATATAGAAAGAAGGCAGCCACTTACAAGTCAAGGACACAGGCCTGGAACAGATCCTTCCTCAGGCACGTTAGAGGAAACCAACTCTGCCGAACCTTGACCTTGGACTTACTTGCCTCCAGAACTGTAAGAAAAATAAAATTCTGTTGGTTAAGACCTCCAGTTTGTGGTACTTTGATATGTAAGTCCTAGCAAACTAATATGTGTGGAAAGGAATGCTAGAATGTAAGCTCCAGGAGGGCAGGAATTTTTGTCCTTTTTGTTCATTGATGTATCTTAAGCAACTAGAACTCTGCCTGGCATATAACAGGTGTTCAATACAATTCTTCCCATAGGCGAGTCTATTAAATACCAAAAACATTTCAGTAATGCTTTTTTATTTTCATAAGATCTGAGAACCTGGACTCCCAGTGCTCTTCTGAAGAGTTGTAGTATAATTTGTCTGCTGCCACAGCCCAAATGTATAAAATCCTCTGGTGAAACTCTTGCTATGATTCAATTCCTAGAGTAATTTCCTTATGAGAATAGCTAAGAGACAAAAATGCCACTGTAATACAATAAATGTGAATTAGTGCACAGAGAAAAACAGATCAAACTTATTAGTTCAATCCTGGGGAGAATGCCACAAACAGATGTAACTTGCTGGTATTGCTGTTCCCTCAAAAGTATCTGTTTAGCTCATTTCACTAAAGGCAGTGAGAACAGCCTGAATTTGCAAATTAAAGGAAAACATAAATAAATAAGGACTTTTCCTGTTCTTATTTAAGCATTTCTTGTGTGGACACAGGAAAAAGACTAATTAAATTTCCTTCTGACTTATTCAATTAGAGGTTCATGGTGTATGTCTGTTTTCAAACCACTTTCCAGGTCTTTATGTCATTATCAATCAATCAATACTTAATTTGGTACCCTGAATATGCTAGGGAAATAACAGCAAAATAAAACATAATACAAATATAGAATAAAGTACTTCAATTTTAACTTACATGCAAGTATCCTTTAAATAAAAGCTACAGAAAAAAATTCACCAAAATGATAGTAAGTCTGTGAGAGATGGTAAAATTATAAGTAATTCTCTCTCTGCACATTAGCTGTAATTTTATGTCTCCATTTCTAAAGCATAAAGTTCTCAAAACCCACTCTAACTTCTAATCATCACTGGAAGAAAACTTAGGATTAGAAATTCCTCCCAAGGGAGAGGATGCTACACTAATACTCACTTTTAATGTATGTTTAATCAGTAATTTATACGGAATATATAAGAGAAAGCCAGAATCCACCAGGTTTCATGGGCAAGTAAAATTCAGCATTTTAAAATTAGAATCTGGAAACAACTCATCCATTCTGAAAGTAATGTAAAAATCAAGTCAAAGTTTGTTCTCCATTTAGGGCCTGGGATCAGCTCCCAAAATGATGCAATCTGAACCCACAGCCAAGTGTTTACCGGAGTCTTTCGTCCCACAGGGAGAAGCCTCTTTCCTAATTCTCCAGCAGTGATGCTGTTGGGAATGCCTTGACACTTGTTTTTTTTTGTTTTGTTTTGTTTTTGTAGTATGTGGGTAGTTCCCTGGCTGGGAATCGAACCCAGGTCGCAGCATTGGCAGAGCCAGCGCCGAAGGCTTAAGCCACTACACCATCAGGGAACTCCCTTGCCTTGACACTTGAGCAAAGGTAGCAGATAAGATACAACCATGAGATTCATTTTGAAATATTTCCCTTCTCAGCAAAAATAAAAGCTAGTATAAATACAATATGCAATTTGTGATAAAGCACTCCTCTACTGAAGGTTTTAATTAGCTGCTTGAGCATTTGCTTCAGAGCAAAAACTGAAAATTCATGTCTCTGGGGCTTATTTGTGGCAGAATGGAAAAAAAAATAAAGCTGTAGACCTTCTCAGGGATGACAGAGAGGAAGGGCCATTAAATTACTATACTCCCCTCCTTATCTTATCCAGGAGACTTATAAATCAAGTGACTGTACAAGCTGTACTCCACCCTCAGGAATATAAAGTTCTTTGCCCATAAGTGACTGGAGTGTCGACGTAAGAAATGTCCAGACTTATAGAGGATCTTAATGGGTTTATTTGAGCTTATTTTATACATTAGAAACAAAGGAGGAAACGTAAGGGGGGGGGGTGACATGAAATCCACTGGTGGGAGATTAAAGGGGTGGGAGAAAGCAAAGCAGGGAAATCTCTGGGATCAGATGAAAAGTAAAATGGAAGGGAGACATACTTCTTTTACGTTGGTAGGTACAGGAGAGTTAATAATTAACATTTTACAGCATACAGAGATGGTATTAGGCAGCAAGAAAACAACAAGGGGTACTGTGGTCTCCTGCTCTGGTGCTGTGGGTTGTGCCCTGAGGGGTCTGGAATTCTGAATAACTCTGACATTCCAAGCCTGTTACTTTCGGCAAAAAGACAATACACAGCCTCCCTTAAGGGAAAGACTGACCTTTTCCAAGGAAGCTACTGTCCAAGGAAGTGATTACCCACCACGATCTGCTTTTAGTTATGAATTCTTATGTTCAGACTATCCTATGTGGTTAATTTTGGTCTCTGAGCTTGTGGGGCCCGCCATGCTGGCCTCCCCTGAGCTTGTCAGGTTTAGTATGTGGCCCCTTTTTTTGTCCACAGAAGTCACTTTGAGAGCTTTGCACCAGGCTTTTATCACACATTCGAGTCTGCACCCCAAAGCAAAGATGAGCAATCAGGGGATCCCTTAACACCAGTTACAATTGTGTGTACTCCAGTTTTGGTCCTGACAACCATGAGGCTCCAGAGCTAAAATCAGAAAGTCTACCATTTTGTATTGCCCAAACAGCACAAAGTGTTAGGTATTACAGACTCTTAAATATTGAGCACATTGCAAAAAAGAATAAAGTGCTCCTCACAAGGGAGACCTTTGTGGTGATGGGACCGCTCTGTGCCTTGACTGCCGTGGTGGTTAGATGCCATGTGTGGATGTGATAAAATGGCACAGAACTATTCACCCACCCGTCCATTTCCCGGCCTTGGTGTAACTATGGGGGGAAACGGTGTACAGGTTACACATAACTTCTCTGGCCTATCTTTGCAACTTCCTGTAATCTGTATTTATTTCGACATCAAATGTCTTTAAACGTGCACCTTGTGGTGTATCAATGCCTTGCACATGTGGTGTAAGTCGCGGAGAATACATCATAGCCTGTGTTCAATGTGAGGTTTCAGCCACAACCCAAGTAGCTTGAGGTTGGCAATGCCCTGCATCCGCTTTCCGGCTGCCTGGAATACCCTTCCTGACCTTCGGCACCCCAGCCCCCCTTGCCCAAGGCTGGCACCTTCTCATCTACCAGGGCCTTTCTCAAAGCCTGAAAGATGGAAAAGTAACGTTGTATATACCGAGGTGGTATCGCGGCCGCAAGAAAGCGAGGAGGGCTCGGGCGCTGGTGCCGTGGGCTGTGCCAGCGGGGTCTGGGAAAAGGGATAATAACGCTGGTATTCCAAGGCCACCTGACCTTGGCTGCAGAAAGACCACGCACAGCCTCCCTTAAGGCAAAGACTGACCTTTGTCAAGGAAGGTGCAGACCCCCTGGCAGAGGCCTTCTCCCCTCCCCCGGACTAAAGCAGACGCAATGTTCATTCTCTCCGTCCCTCGCGCCCTTCGTCGCGTTCTTCCCCACGCTCACAGTCTGGAGAGTTTACTTGTTGCCTGTCTGTCCATTAGACCACAAACCCCGTGAGGGCGGGCCCGCGTCCACCCCTTTGCCCGCTCTACCCAACACTGAGCGCTGCCTGGCGGGGCGCAGGGGCTCCAAGAGGATTTGGTTTGAATAAACGCACCTCACTCGAATTCACTCCCTTGGCTCAAGGGTGGTCGCCTCAGTTCCTTCCCCACACAGCGTTAGCCCGCCACATCAAGGACGGCCTCAGCTCCCTCACTTTGGCCATTGGGAGCCCCTCCGCCTCCTCCGCTCCGCTCCAACCCACCGCGCGGGGGAGGCGCCATTTTCTTCCAGTTCGGCGTCCACAAGGGCGCCTTCTTCTTATTTGCAACTTTTCCTCAGGCCATCCCCTCAGCCCCCTCCCCAACACCTCCAGCACCCTCCTGTCCCCTTTTCCGGTGCGTCCCCGAGGCCGAGACCCCTCCACCTAGGGGGCGCTCATCCCGCAGGCCACGCCCCCCAGCCCTAGAAAACCTAACGCGAAGCGCCCACCCACCGGCCGCGCGGGAAGGGCGGGTGGGGGCGTGTCCTCCTCCATCCTGGGCGTCGATTGGTCGGGT
>PVJL010007644.1:31149-75666 GCA_004026885.1 Lyroderma lyra | reverse complement strand
CTCCTCAGTAAGTTATAATTTGCAGTCACAGTAAAATGCCTCAAACTGGAGTGTACACGCTGTATTTTTCACGCCCTTTGAAATGGAGCGCCCCTTTCAAGGAGCTGCAGTCGGGACGCCTGCCACAGAGGCCTGTGCGCGACAACGCCTTTCGTGCTATGGCTTCAACTACCGACGTGACCGAGTCCGACTCAGAAATCGTCAAGCAAGCGCGGGAGCCAGACACATGTTGGTGGGGACAATGGTCACTGTGTTTCACCGGCTATTTCAAATATTTATCTTAACCTTTCTGACACGGCATAGCGGCCTCCAACTTCTTGAATAAGGAAACGAGGCCCAGAGGGGTTAAATAACTTGCCTGAGGCCACACAGCTTCCACTCGAGCTGCTGCGACCAAAGCTGTTCTTTTTGTCGTTCGGAATTGCTTCCTATATGACACACAAATAGAACCCTCCAGGATTTACCAACAATTTCTTCCTCCAGCCACAAAGAATGCATTGACACTTGAGAATGCGGAAATCGTCGATCATCAATCGCCTATTATTTGCCCTGTTGGGGGCTGGTCTAAGGAAACAGCACCGTGTCTTACGCTGGAGAGACAAAAACAAGCAACAATGTTCGGAATGCCAGGGAGTTTTTTTGCCTAATTAGGCGGAGAACACCAAGACACATGTAATAAAGACACGGCCCTAATTATTTGACAACCCAAGTCCCATGGTTCTTAATGACATTGACCACAACGTTCTAGAGCCTTTACGATATGCCAGGGACTTTCATGCTTTGTCAACCAGAGAACAACCCTCCTGGGTGGCTCCTCTCATCATCACCACGTTGAGATGAGGTATCCACAGCTTACGGGGGTCAGTAAGTTACCCCTGGCTGTCTGGCTACTTTTTTTTTTTTTTTTTTTTTTTTTTTTTTTTTTTTTTTTTTTTTTTTTTGCTAGTCTTCCTTTGGCTCTATTTAATGATACAGTTTCCTGAGTCAAAATTGCAATACTAAGCTCAACACAAGGTATAATAATTGAGACATCTCAGTTGCCTCCCTTGTATATAGTTGGTAAAACCGAGGCATGCAATGCAGTCATGCCATGGGGTAGGGCTTACCGAGCACTTTACTGTGCTAAGAACCATGTATGTGTTGTTCCCATAGCAACCCCATTATTTCTCCAATTTCCACGAACCGTGGGCTTTACTGTGAGGTTGGTTCCAACACAGTCCTTTCTACAGACGTGGAGAGCAAGTCCCCACGTTTCCACAATCAGAAAGAGGGTCTAGGGCTCACACCCAAAGCTTGCAAGCGCGGAACTATATGACCAGTTGATACAGAAGAAAGAGTTTCATGTTGTTCAGTACAGAGAAGACGACCGTCGCCCTCCAGTGCTCCTCCGCCCCACCCCTCCCCCACGTAAGTGCACACACACGTCATCAGTGGGTTTCGGTGTGAGGGCTGGAAGATAAGGATCCACTCAGGTCTTGGTAAGTGTTCCCAGAACCAAACGGAAAAGCTGGGCCTGTCCCAGGAATGAGGAGGGACACTGACAAGGCACTTCACGGTCTCGCTCTGGTTAGTGAGTCCCAGCAGGCTTCCTGGCAGGATGACTCCCAGAGACTAAGAGAGCGTGAGGACAGTGGCCAAGGGAGGAAGAGTGAGTGCTGGGACTGGGCTCCAAGCTCCAAGTCCTCACATGGAATTTAGCCGCACCTCGCTCGGCACAGATGGGTGGCTTGATGTCAACCAAGTTTCAAAGAACCAGTCTTGCTTTCCAAGGCAATCCAGTATGCAAATCAGTGGGCCTTTCTCCACTGGACCTGAGAAACCAACTTCCCTCAAGTAGGAACTGTCTTGCTGGCTCTGGTGAGATTCATGCTTGCCTGAACTTCCAAGTATCTGCTCGGCACTTACAAAGCAGCACAGCACTAAACTCACATGAGAACCAGCAAATCTGAAATGATTTCCCTTTCTTTCTGAGCACACCTGCAGAGAGAGAGAGAGAGAGAGAGAGAGAGAGAGAGAGAGAGAGAGGAAGGAAAGGAAGGAAGGAAGGAGGAAGTAGAAGGGGGATAACTCAGTAGCTGGCACCACAATGGGAGTTGTGATTTACTGAGCATTTATTATGTGCCAAGCACCATGCCAGAAGCAAGGCATACAGTGGTGGATTCAATGAATCTTCTGTCTAAGGCTATTTTTTTTTTCACCACCATGAACACATAAAACAACATTTTCATTCATCACACACACTGATCCTGCCCACCGCTCTTGTGGAGGTATTCCCATTTAGGGAATAGTTCCAGCATTCTGAGATAATCCTGGTTTAAGAAAAGGTGATGTGATAGAACGTGATGTGTACAGATGTGCCTATTAAGGGCCCTATTAAGGTTAGAGTCAGAAAATCTGGGTCTGAATCCCACATGAGCCAATAGCAAGATCCGTGACACTGGGCAAAACAGTTAACTCTCTAAGCTTTAGTTTTATTTATTCATTTATTTTTTGTCAATGGGCTGAACTAAATGGGAAATTTTATGTAAAATGTCTAGCTAAGTGGCTGCTCCATGATTTGTATACTATAACATGTCATACAAATATAGTGTATATTACATATAGTAGATAATCTGTAGGGTACTCGTGCTGTATAATATGTACTACATGGTGTGTGCATATAGAAACAGACATCTACATAAGTAGATATAGCACATTATAAATAAACTGTATTAATATAATACGTAGCTATTACTTTTATTAACATCAGCAGTCATTAAACTCTCAGAATAAACCTGAAATGACAGTGTTCAAGCTCAGCTTGGACTGCAAAAGATTTTCAAGAAACAAACTCAAGGGTGACGATAAGCTCGCGGGGGAAGGAATCGTCAACACCGGGGTCAAAGAGGCCCAGGAAGAGCCTGAGAACTCCCCGTAGAAAACGGAACGTCCGTTAGGTCCTCCCTGGCTGGCGGCTGTCCTGTTGGTTCACAAAGAAAGAACAGGAGCCACTTCTAAATAATCAAGAAAAATCTCCAACTTCTCTTCCTGAATTGATAAAGCGAGTTCTACTCCTGCCAGCCACGACGACTACAGAAATTTTGTGTGTGTGTGTGTGTGTGTGTGTGTGTCCCCACCCTGCCCTGGGATGGCCTTTGCAGGGGTTGGAGGGGATGACGGCGGCTGTGCTGCAAAGCTGCATGTGCCTATCCTTTGCACAGGGTGTCCCCAAAAAAGGAGGGGTCGGCGTGGGAGAGGTACCAGGCTTTCACAGCACCTTTCCTAAGTGCCCAAAGAGGTGACACTGCGTTGAGTGCTGACTACGGACTATGTTGTAGACGCTTTGCCAGCACCGATTCGTTCATTCAATCTTCGTACAACCAGAGTGGAGTAGCCAGGAAGGAAATTCTGCAAATTTAAGTGGTCCTGCTAGTGCAAGCCCCAAAGGTGACATCCCCTCTTTGGATGCATTTCAGAAGTCTCAAGCCCTCCTCACCCTGGGAGGCGCAGAAAGTCAGGAGGAGTTCCCTCCAGGCCGGCGGACACGGGCTCCCGGGCGGCGCGCGGGCTCTCCAGGCCCCTGCGGGCGCCGGCAGCCGTCCCGGGCGCGCACTCGGAGACCTCGCTCGCTCCGCAGCGCATTGTGCAAGCGCCGGGCTGCAACTGCAGCCGCTGCCGGCTCTGCCCGCCGGGGGAGGGCGGCCAGGCGCGCTCGGCACACACTCGGTGACCTCCCGGCACAGCCCGCCTCCCCTGGGGGTTATCTCCGGGGTGGAGTCCGCCGCGCTCCCGCCCGGAGGGCAGCGCACCAGTTACCCGAGGCCCGGGCGCCCTCGCTCACCTCGCTGACACCATTCGATTTCCAGCCCCGCCACCCGCCTCCGGGTCCCGCGTCCCTCCCGGCCAGGGCCCACTCCGCCCCACTCTGCGTGCTTATTGGCCACCCCGGGCCTGCCCCGTCTCCATAAATGCTTAGGCCCCCAGCGCGGAGCAAGGAGCGCGCCAGGAGGACGCTGCAGCCCCCGCAGCATCTCTTCTCGCCTCCTTGACACCTCAGCTTCGCGCCTCCAGACCTAGAGCCCAGCTCGCAAACGCACAGGCGGACCCACGTCCCTCCGCTGCCCTCCCTCTGGACCCCGCGGCCAGCGCTGGGCGGGCACCCGCGTCCTGGGCGCACCGCGCAGCGTCGAGCATCCTCGCGGAGGTCCTTCCTACTCTCTGTCCCTCTTCCGCCTCCTCCATCCCAGCTGCTGGTCCTCTTGGCCTCTCTTTCCCAGACTCGACAAGCCCCCAATCCGGCCAGCGCCACTTTGGCAACTCCCGGGTCCCCGTGCGTTCCCACACGCCCAGTCTCCCCCGTGGCCATGAGCTCCCCCATCAGCAAGAGCCGCTCGCTGGCCGCCTTCCTACAGCAGCTGCGCTGCCTGGGGCAGCCCCCGCGACCCGTGACATCGACGGCGTGCGCGCCCCCTCGGCCGCGGAAGGTGCCCGTCTGCCCGCTAATGGAACGCGGCGAGGCGCAGGACGCGGCCGCGCTGCCGGGTCCCACCAACTGGCCACTACTGGGCAGTCTGCTGGAAATTCTCTGGAAGGGGGGGCTCAAGAAACAGCACGACACCCTGGTAAATGCCTCG
This sequence comes from Lyroderma lyra, assembly GCA_004026885.1. Classification (NCBI taxonomy): domain Eukaryota; kingdom Metazoa; phylum Chordata; class Mammalia; order Chiroptera; family Megadermatidae; genus Lyroderma; species Lyroderma lyra. The sequence goes on along the minus strand of PVJL010007644.1, from coordinate 71,053 downwards.
CCGCGCCCCACGTCCCTGTCCTTTCCCTGCCCTGCGCGCCCAGCCCTCCCCGAGCCGCGGGTCCCGGGCGCACCGGGCGCTCGCGTGTGCCGGCAGCAGCCGTCCCGGGAGGAGGGCGGCGGGAGGAGGAGGAGGAGCGCTCCGGCCCCGCGGGGGATGCGCGCTGACTTCGCACTGTGCCCGCCGGCTGCAGGTGGAGTACCACAAGAAGTACGGCCACATTTTCCGCATGAAGTTGGGATCCTTCGACTCGGTGCACCTGGGCTCGCCGCGCCTGCTGGAGGCGCTGTACCGCGCGGAGAGCGCGCACCCGCAGCGGCTGGAGATCAAACCCTGGAAGGCCTACCGCGACTACCGCAAGGAGGGCTACGGGCTCCTGATCCTGTGAGTCCGGCCGGCGGGATGGGGGAGCTGGGAACACGAAAGCCCTCCTACCCGGTGCGGCCGCCAACTCCCGCAAAGATGATCGTAATGTGAGAGACGGCCGCAGCGCGCATCCAACCCTTGTGGCTCTCGTGGGTAAAACTGCAATTACTTTGGCATTCAAAGTAATGCCAAAAAGAAAGGAAAAAAATCATTCTACAAATTGTGGTGTTCAGGCTCCTGGGGGAGGGGAGGGGACAGGTTCGGAAGTCGGTGTGTCCAATGAGTCATACAAACTAAATTCTCTCTTACAATTCCCTGTAAACCCCACCCCACCACCACCACCCCCCAAAAAAACACGTCTGAAATGAACTCCCTTTGCTTTCAATAGTGACCTGTCTTCCTGGAGGGGAGTGGAAAATTATGACTTAGGTGGACGTGAAAGGTGGATGAGGAGGGGTGTCAAGGTCACGTTTTAGATAGATAAATGCTCCAAGATGACGTGGTTGCTCTGCCTGTTCTTTGTTAGCATTTAACAAGTTAGCACTCCTTTTTACCCTCAAATTGTAGGCCTAATAGTTGTGTTTCTCAGGCTATAATTATTGGAATTAAAAACCCTATTAATGCACAGCGCTTCATGGGCTGTGTGGTCAGCTATGGGACCAGTGCAAAAGGGTGTCCCGTGGGAACAGCCGTTTTACACCTCCACTTAATCTCGGGCGGTGTGCGTTCATCCGGAGGCAGTGGCAAAAACCTCTCTCTGAGGTGTCATGTGAATGTGACTTTCAACCTAGGTCAGGGGGTTGAAGGAAGACAAGACTTTTCCTCAAAGGGATCTGGGTGTCTAGTGAGGGGAGTGCTCCCGTGCCCCCTCTCACTGCTGGGAGCTGAGGCGTCTGGCCCCCCAGCTCAAACTCAGCAAGGACAGCCCTGAACCCAAACAGGGCTGGACGTCACCTTCTGGTGCTGTCTTTGGCCGGGAGGAAAGGTGCATGCTCATCCTACGGTCAAACCAGCCCCACATAGCCCGATACGACAACAGTCTCTGCATACTTCTCGGCTCGAGTCTCAGCGTTCATGTGATGAGACGGTCCGTGCGGCGGCAGAGCCAAGGTCCGCCCGCTTCTCCCTCCTTTTCGGTTTGCTCTGAATGTTTCCGCTTCTCTCCCAGGGAAGGCGAAGACTGGCAGAGGGTCCGGAGCGCCTTTCAAAAGAAACTAATGCGTCCTGTGGAAATTATGAAGCTGGACAACAAAATCAACGAGGTATGCAGGCTTGCGCCAGCTTTCCGGGGTCTCCGGGGTGGGCTTGGTAGTCACACAGATTTTGTTCCAGCCCCCAACACAGCCACTTCTCAGCTCTGCGTTCAAGGGCAAGTGCCTCAGCCTGTCTCTAAGCCTCAGTTCTCTTGCCCGTTCCCCGGGAAATGGGAGTAATGACAGTACTTTTGACCTCACGAGGCTGTCGGGAGGACCAGCGGAGACAGTACACTTTGTATGGAGCTCGGTACAATACGAGCCTGGTTAAATGCAAGGCATTAGTCATCGAAATGCCTGATTTTGGAAACTGGCATCGAAAGGCCTTACATAACTTATCCAAGGTCACAGAGCTATTTAGTGAGGGAGATGGCCTCCAGAGTTTGCAGATTCCCTGGCTCCAAGTTCAACATGCTTAACACAGTACCAATCAGCAAAGTGATGTTGGCTTGCCCGGCTATGGAAGCGGCAAACCTCAGGACAGTTATAGCACCGTCGTCCTTGAGATGCTGTGCCCACAGGGACACGTGACTGATCGGTCCTTGGTGGTTTATCCCGCATTCTCCTGAGAAGACATGTTCTTCCTCTCTTTAAATTTAGATCAAAAGCCGCAGCTTTTGGGTGGCTGCAGGAGAAGCTGAGTAACTGCCAGGACAAGGCCGTGAGGGCACCGGGTGGGCTCCCGAGCAGGGTACATAAGGAGCACTGCCTCGGCGAACATACAAGGGAGCGAAGCCTGACGCGGGCTTCCGGAGCTTTAAACTGCGGGTTTCATGTCTCCTGTGGTTTCTCTCTTTAAAGGTTTTGGCTGATTTTATGGGCAGAATCGACGAGCTCCGTGATGAGAGAGGCCACATTGAAGACTTATACAGCGAACTGAACAAATGGTCATTTGAAAGTAAGTTGTCACTGCCTTGTTCGTTTGACTTTGCAAGTGATTTTGAGAATAAAACACGGCTCTGTGGGCGATTCTTTTTCAGTCACAGACTGTTGCTGACTAGGAAAGGCCACGGCAGCCTCTCTGATGCTTTCAGGGACTGAAGTTGTGCTATGCATGGGGGGGTTGTTCGAGTAGTCGTTCAGCAAACACTTACTAAACACCTCCTACATGCCAGGCACCATGCTAGGGCCTAAGGACACAGCAGTGGACAAAACAGGCAGCAGCCTGGCTCCTGGGGAGCTTAGGTCCAGGGGTGACAACTGACAAGCACGCATTTGAATATACACTCTGCCAAGGAGTAAGGGAGTCAGTAAGGCCCATCGGTGCCGGGCTGGATGAGGCCAGTGTGCTCTGATAAGGAGACATTTGAGATGACCTAAGGGAAGGGGAGGAGCAAGCCAGGAGGTATCCGTGGTGAGACTGTTCCAGACAGTGGAGACAGAAGGGCAAATGCCCTGGGGTAGAGGTGCAGCCTGTGCCTTTGAGGAACTTCAGGGGTACTGGGGTGAGTGCCCGGGGCAAGGAGGGGAAGGAGGAGATGGGGAAGATCAAGCCAGGGCCTGTAGGTTCCAGGAAGAACTTGTAGTTTGAGTCAGATGGGAGCCACAGAGAGTTTCAGACGGAAGATGTGACAACCAGTTTCTTCAAGAATCACTCGAGTCAGAGGCAGAGTCCTGCCTTGATGAGCTCGCTGTCCGGTGCGGGTACAGGCAAGGGAAAAAGGCATTCTCAGGGACGTGTACAAGGGCCTGACCAAGGAGGTTCAAGGCTGTTGGGGGAACCTGAAAGGGCTGCCCCAGCTGAGCTTGGTCAGGGGCACGCTTCGTGGAGGTGGTGTCGTCTCACCTAAGGCCTCGTGGATGGGGAGGAGTTCACCAGGTGAGCGTGAGGGAAGGAGGAATGTTCCAGGCAGAGGGAGCGGAGGTCATGTTGAGGAACAGGAAGGTATTCAGGATGACTGGGGCATACGTGACAAGGAGGCCAGGGCAGAGGCCAGAGGGAGGCAGCAGCCGTGCACGTTAATGCGTGTAAAACCAGGGGTGGGGGGTTAGCTTGGAGCTGGGAGGGAGGAGCCACAGCAGAGCCCTTTCAGCAAGAGGGCGGCGTGGTTCCATTCGCTGCAGGGTCACTCAGGCTGCTGGTGGGAGGGACTGGAGAGGGCACCCCACGACAGAGGCTTTTGTCCTGACATGTCTCCTCACGTTGCAGTGACGGACCAGTCATCTCAGCACATTAGAAAGCTCCATGCGGGTAGGAAATCACCGAAGGGAGTCCAGAGATGATTCTAGAGGAGGAAAGCAGTGTGTGTTCTGGAAACTGTCCACTGTAAAATGCCCAAAGTTAGGCGTCTCGGAGGCGTTTCTTAGCAAGTCAACGAAGGCCTGACTGCGGTGGCTGGACCGTCCCTGGCTGGCATTACGAGATGTCTGCAGGCAGGCCGTCGCAGCTGGCACTCACTGTCCCGGGGCAGCCAAGCTCACCCTGCCTTCTTGCCCCGCCTCCCCAGCCTCAGCTGGCTGGCTGGTTGCCAAATGCCTGCTGCCCCGCCTGGCCTCACCTCTGCATTTTAGGCAGAAACAAAACAAAAGAAAAAACCAAGACAGAAAGAAGGCACTGATCCCCCATTGTCAGGAAAGCAAGAAGAGTATTTCCTTTTGGTCTCACTGTCCAGACCTGGGTCCTGTGGCTGCGCCAGGAAGCCTGGGAAATCAGGCGGCAGGGGTGTCATCAGTCTTGGGTCAATCCTGATGTGTTGCTTGAGGATGGACACACTGACACCCTAAATAAAAGCGTGGGGAAGAAGTGAGAGAGAATGACTACTGGGAAGGCCCTTAACAATGTCCACTCCGTGTGACATCGGTGATAAACGCGGACAAATGCAAGATGTCACAGGAGAGAATGTGTGCATGTATGAACACGGCTGCGCGTGCACCGTGGCTGGCACTTCTGACCAGGAGGTCATGCGGGGGCGACAAGTGCTGAGACCCTCAGGGTCTCCGCTTTGCTCCTGTTCTGAGAAAAGACCCTGCTTCTGTGAGAGCTGGAAGGGACCCTCAGCAGCCAGCTAATCGCAGACTCTAGGCTGAGTGACAGTGCCGATTGTTTTAATTAACAGGCATCTGCCTTGTGCTCTATGAGAAGAGATTTGGGCTCCTTCAGAAGAACACAGGGGATGAGGCTTTGAACTTCATCATGGCCATCAAAACAGTAAGCACCCCTCGGCAACAGAGCAGTGGTCCCGACGGATCATTCACAACAAGCATGTGACACGGTGTTTCCCCAAGAGTGACATGCACGCACAACTACATGCTCATTTTAGTGTGTGTGATGTATTTCCATGCCTGGGTGTGCACATATGTACACACACGTACTAGAGAAGCACAGGACGTCATTGTTTAGGCGAAGTTAAAGGAGGTCTTTCATTAAAGCTCCGGTGATTAAAATGCTATTTTTGAAAGTCTGAGGAATTTCAGATTAAAATTTCTGAACCATTTCCGTCACGTGTGGATGCAGGTGACACTATGAAACTGGTACAGAAATGGCTGAAGTTGAGCAACTCTTAGAAACTGACGCGACTAGGAAAGTTACAGTTTTCCTTTTTACTTCCTTTTTTTAACATTTAGGTTATAAGAGTGAATTTGTGTTTTTGAACACATCCAGCAGAAAGCCATCCTACAAATGACTTTTGTCACGTCCCGGGGGGTGGGGTGGGGTGGGTCCTGCTGGAAGGACCGCTGTGGAGAGGCCTGGGGGTCGGGGGGGGGGGGTCTCTGGAATTCTGGCCTTTGGGGGCACCCAGGGGGTCCGTGTGGAACGCTCCGATTCCACCGGGAGAGTCGTCTTTGAAGGAACGAGGAACCGGGATGAGGTGTTTGTGTTCCCCACAGATGATGAGCACATTCGGGAGGATGATGGTCACTCCAGTCGAGCTGCACAAGACCCTCAACACCAAGGTCTGGCAGGCTCACACGCAGGCCTGGGACACCATTTTCCAGTCAGGTAACCGGGCCACCCCCCACCCCCCCGCTGCTGGAGTTGCGGCCCCAAGGTCTGGAGTGATCTTTAGGGCCTGAGCTCCTTGAACCTTTGATGGAGTTGCTGCTCTCGATTCATCTGGGCTCTATGGGCGCGAGTTTGGGGATCGCCAGGGTGTGTAGGCAGGTGCTGCGGGGGAAGCTGGAGGCGGCTTTGTCGTCTTCGGGACCTAGGAGCCGTCAGAAGCAAGAGCTTTGGAGTCAGAGACGCCTGCGGTCAAGGCCAGTGCCATCCCTGGTGTGGCGGGTCGGCCACATACACTATCTGCTCCTCCTCCTCTGCTCTCTGGCCTCCAGAATGGGCTCAGCAACAACAGCACCTACCTCAGTGCAGCTGTTCCTGGGTCTAACGTAGATAATGTAAACACCCGGCACATGACCCTACCTCGGTGGGTCAGAGCTGTTTCTACCACATTATGGAGGGACTCTTCAGTGCTAGGTATGGTTCCGCAATATACTAATGTATGAGATGTATTTTACACACGCACGCACGCACGCATGCACACACGTGCACACACGCATGCATGCACACACGTGCACGCACGCACGTGCACGCACGCACACACACGCACACGCACGCACACGAACACGACACACACACACAAGCACACGCACGTAATTCCCACCAAAATCCTTTTAGCCCCGAGGAGTTAAGTAACTTTCTCAAAATTACACGCTAGGTGACGACGGCAAAGCAGAAGGACTCCCAAAGCTCAGACTGTAACCCCTGGACCATTTATTATCGTCCTTATTATTGTCACCACCACTGTCATTATCAGGGTGGCAGCTCGCACAACGGGCCCAAGTGAGGGAGACACACACCTAGAGTGCGCTTTACAAATGGCAAGTTTTACTGCTGTTGTCAACATTCATGGGCTCTGTCTGTGTGTGTGTTTATGCTTGATAACTTTGGGGGAGGAGTTCATCCCCCAACCCACTGCCAAGATTTGGGAACCAAATCCCACGTTATTGTGTTTGCCTGTACCAGTGATCACATCAGCTAGACACCTGGGTCTGGGTCCAAGTTCTGATTCTGACAGTGGACCTAACTCCCACTTCTGTTGCGTGTGGATCTCCTCCAAGCGCTAGATGTGCCCTGCAGGTCAGTAGGCCAGCACGACCCGGAGCTGGTTAGAAACGCAGAGCTCAGGGCCACCCGGGACCCTCAGTTCAGAATCTGCTGATGTTAAGATGCCCAGGTGATGCGGGTGCACAGCAGAGTGTAGGAAGCCCTGCGCGTGTGGGCACCGATCAGTCCTCGCCATCTCAACAATAAGCCAACACCAGCCAACTGAGCAACGTCACGTCCCTGAAAAGACCCCCCTGATGTCGCAGGGATTTCACCGCAGGCGCCCTTCCGTTGTTTTTCACGTCCTAACGTGCAGCTGACGTCCTCTCCCTTTTTGCTTCTCCAATAGTCAAATCTTGTGTCAACCACCGGCTAGAGAAACACTCGGAGCAGCCCGGTGCGGACTTCCTCTGTGACATTTACCGCCACGATCGGCTTTCAAAGAAGGAGTTGTACGCCGCCGTCACGGAGCTCCAGCTGGCCGCCGTGGAAACGGTAAGGGGCACGCGGTCTCGGCTTGCCAGATAAAGTCTGTAAAATCCTCTTCATGGTGAATTTTAAATAGTCATTCGACTCACACCTTCCCCACAGGTGAAGCGAGCTCTGGCTCAGCACAAATGAAAGGTCCCTACTAGGTGCTCTGGGAGACCCAACGCACAGTCTTTGCACTTAAACATATGACAGGAGGAAACTCTCCTAAGGATTCCCATCCTAGGGACAAAACTCCAGAACAGGACGTGCGAGTGAGTGCTGTGACAAGCATGCAGACTGCTGCAGGAATTCAAAAGCAGTGCAAGTCCACACTGGAGCAAGATAGGTGACCTAGATTAAGTTTTTAAAATGGGAATTATTTTAGGTGGTTGTGCGTGCCGCCTGACAGTGGCTATTTTTTAGTGTAAACATATTGGGATGCCCCCTGCCAGCCCAACTGTACTTTTGTAATCACGTAAACATAGTGATTAAATATCAAAATCCTGTCGCTGATGTGGTGGGTGCTCCTAGTACGTACTCAGTGCTGTCAAGCTCCCAACGCAAGTCCTGACCGGCGTCTGGGTGGGGTTAATGCTCTTTGGTTCATGTTTTGAACTATTGTTGGAGTGATACATATTGAGATTCCTCAGAGGCCCAACACTTCATACACAAGTAGTCTCTCAGAAGAATGTCCAAGATCGCACAAAACTCCACGAAGTCACCCTAGAAAAAGCGCGGCACCCCTCACTGCTGCGTATCACTACCGTCGCCTTCGAAGTCCTCCCCTTGGGAAGCTGTGCACTGACACCAGCGCCTAGTCCACCCTTCACAGCAGTTTTGGAACTCTTTCTGGAATGGCCATCAGAGCTGTCGTCATCCCCAAAATCTGAGCACTAAGTTTGCAAACTTGCCACCGTGAGCTTACGTTGGCAGCACTGTACAAACAACTCAGTAAGATGACACTTCAGTTCAGAAAGAGTTCTAAAACTGCTCTGAAGGGTGGACGAGGCGCTGGCGTCGGCGCAGAGCTTCCCAAGGGGAGGACTTCAAAGGTGACGGTAGTGATGTTCGGTAATGAGGGATAGAGCACTTTTTCTAGGACGAGTTCATGAAATTAATTGTCCGACATCATATACTAGTTTGTTTCTTTCCCACGTTTTCCCTCCTTTCTGTAGTATTTCTTATATGAAGAAAAAAAAGCATTTTCTACATCAGGGAATAGCGAGGTTCTGATTTCTCCTCATGTCCCAGAAGGCTGTCAAAAGTGGGAATGCATTTCAGCTCACTTTCCTGTGGAATCACTTGCCCAGAGAGGCTCCTTAGAGTGACTAAAAGTAAAGCGTCACCCATCTTTTCTTCCTCTGGAATGTGAATCCATGAGGGTTGATGACTTGCTTTTACCTCCTGCTATATTCCTAGGATGTAAAATAGCACTTGGCATTCAGAACGTGATCAATAAACACTTGTTCAAAAAAAAAAAGGAAGAATTCAGGAACTATTGAGTGCCTACTATGTGACAGGCCCTATTCCAGAGACTTGAGAGACCACCGTGAACCAGTTCCCCTCACGGAGCTTAAATGGTAGTGGGCAACAGACAGTAGACATGGAAGCAAACAGATAAATGTGATCCTCTCAGATAGGAGTACGAGACATAGAGGAAGCCATCAGGTGATATAACAGAGAGATGGGGGAGGGGGCCCTCTCTGAGGATGCCATACTGGATCGAGTTGACACGGGAATGGTGAGAAGGAGCTAACCATGGAAAGATCTGGTTAGAAGAGCACCCCAGGTGGAGACACAGCACATTCAAAGGCCCGGGGGCAGGAAGAGGGATGGAGCTAGAGAACGAGCCAGTGTGGCCAGAGCTGACACTGGAGAGGATGGGCGGCAGTGACCAGGAGCCTTAGGAAGCATCTGGATTTCATTACAACTGTCCTACAAAGCTCTTGGAGTGTTTTAAGCAAGGGAGTAACGTGATCAAATGCACGCCATGTAAAGTGGCTGTGGACGGTGGGTGGAGAGGGGAACTAGGGGAGAGAGAGCGGGAGCCGGAAGGCCGGCTGTGAGATGGGTCTCCTCCACGGAGGTCAGGCCGGGACACTTTGTGCCCGTGACGTTTCCCAAGCCACTTTCCCTCGATTTAGCCCCTGCAGTTACCCTCACAGGTCTCGGGCTGCCCCACAGGACTTTGGTGAAAGCTACGGTTATCTGCCTGTTAGACCCTCCGTTTGGTACTTGTGGTGAAGGACCCACTGACACAGTTAACTCTGTTTCTGTTTTAGTCCTGGCTATTCTGAAAGTCACATTTGGAAAATCAGAGAAATCTGAGTGTCTATCTTATTTGGCGGTGACGCCCTCTTCCTGTTTTGTAAATTGGACTCTTGTAATAATGCCGTCTGCAGTTTATTTGCAGCTGAGGCTGCCATGACGGAGCCAGCCCTGGAGACGTCTTCTTCCAAAAATAATAAACGCCATCGGCTCCGAGTCGCCTTGCACTTTGCTCCTTTGTGCGAGTAGCACACGGCACTCAGCAAAAGCGTCTCCATGTCTGCAGAGGGAGGACACAATGACCATTTTTACAGGAATATTTGGTTTACATGAGCTCAAAAAAGGCCGAAGAAACAAAACCCTCTGACTACCAGCAGTGAATATTATGAAGCTAAAAGCCACATTGGCTGTTTCCGCCAACATATTTTCTCTTCTTGTTGCCTTTGCAAAAGGAAGTAACGGATGCCACTTAAAAGGCCGTGAGTCTTTGTCAGCAGCTGTGGCTGGTTCCTTGAAATACTCAAATCGATGCTAGAATGTCTTCTTTTTGCTTTAACCCCCTCCTACAAGGGCTCTTTGCTGCAACCCTGAGTATAGATAATGCCTTTATATTTTTGTGGTAACTTTTTAGGGTGTGTGGCAATAAAACTCCCAAAACCCTTTCTTTTAAATTCTAGAAATGCAGCTTCTTGTGCATTAACACTGTAAAAATAAACACACAAACAAAAAAAAAAAACTTATGAGCAACACTCCTAGGATCTTCGTTTCTCTCTCCCCACTCAATTTTATATCAATTTTTATATAATTCCTTAATTAAACTTTTTACTTTGATATAATTATAGAGTCACATGCAGCTCTAAGAAAAAAACAAGAGGGGGTCCCTTGCATCCTTCATCCCGTTCCCCCAACGGGAACAGTTTGCATAACAATCAAACGTCATCAGAACCCGGAAATTAATGTGGATCCAACCCACCCATCTCACCAGTTTCTCATGAGCTCGTTTAGGTTCAAACCGTTTCTGAACCAAACTATCTTGTATAAGTATCTTCACGTAGCCAATCACTGACAGGATTCTCTTTTGACTCCCTCGATTTAAGAAAAAAAAAACAACTGTCCTTACGACATGCTCAGTACAAGAAACCTGATGTATTTTCGTACATGGAATGTGTTTAAGGCACAGTGAATACGGACATGTGAACAATCCTCACGAACCTATTTGCAGAGCGAGGTGGGAGGCATTGCCTTTGGCTCAGCAGTTGATTTGCTGAAAAGCTCAAGTAGGTCTCCGTTTGTTTTTCAGACAGCAAACAGCTTACTGTGGATCCTCTACAATTTATCCCGTAATCCCCACGTGCAACAGAAGCTTCTTGAGGAAATTCAGAGCGTACTGCCTGAGACGCAGGTGCCCCGGGCAGAGGATGTGAGGAAAATGCCATATTTAAAAGCCTGTCTGAAAGAATCCATGAGGTGAGGGCACGTGCGTAAGCCCGTCTGGGTACGCGCGTGGCAGAAAGCTGCCCTCTCACAGGGACAGGAAGGGGCAGCCCCGACAGACAGCTCACACAGTTTACCACAAACGTCTCTCAACGGCAAAGAAAGAGACCCAGGACCATGTTCCTATTACTCCTTTCCGGAATCATTTCAGCAAATTCGATCACATCTGGGAAAGCCACTGTCCTCCTGTGTAAAGCAGTAATGACAGCGCCAGCCGTGCACACTGAGCGGGGCTGGCGGCTCCGAGAGGAAAGCCCAGGAAGGAGGCCGTTTTATTACGTAACGGCCCATACAGACGTCCTTGTCTTTGAGCCAGACAGTGCTCTTTGGAAATTCTTTTTACAGCCTTCTGGGAAACAAAACTCACACCATTTTAGGATGAGATGGAAATATCTTTAACAGCATGCAGGGCAGATAGGAGAAACCTAGAATAAATATCAAGCTTCAGGGTGAGGTGTGAGTAAGTACACATATGAAAGCCAGAGTGAAACGTAGGACATAAGGCGTGCCACGTAGTAACGGCCACTAAGCAGGCTTGTCCGGGGGTCTAACCAACCCAGTAAGATGAGGGATAAAAACAAGAGATGTAAATACCGGAAGAAAGAGACGAATCTCCTTTACGAAGAACTGTGATCAGCTCCCTTTTTGAGTCTGATCTTACGAGTATGCGACGATTTAACCAGAATCTGCAACCCCATCGACGCTTGAGCCGGAAGGTGGTCTGTGCCCACCTTTACATCTCGGATTTTGTTTCCTCAGGCTTACCCCGACTGTGCCATTTACGACTAGGACTCTTGACAAGGCAACGGTTCTGGGCGAGTATGCTTTACCCAAAGGAGTAAGTAGAATCCGTACGTTTTGCACCTTACAGATCTTTGAAAGACACATTTGCCAAATAGTCATTCGATGCCCCCTGAAAATGTGCACAGGGAAAGCTCTCATCCTGCAACTAGGCAGCTTGTAGCGTGTCGTCGATATGTTGCAAAGTATAGTATTAGGGGCAAAGGCTGCGCAGTGGGAGGCACCTGGCTTCAAGTATAACCTCGAGTGACTTACGTAGCCTCTGTGAGCCTCGCTTTTCCCATCTGTAAAATGGGGTTCGTGGTAAAATCCACCACAGGGGTTGCTGTGGGAATGTGGGAGAACATTTTAAAGTTCTTTACCTTTTTATTACCGGGCGCATTTCAAGCCCTCCGCACGTGCTGGCCATCGTCATTATTATAAATCTGTGGCTGACTTTTACGTTGGTGAGGTGGCGGCTGTTGTAAATGTTGCTATTCAGATGTCCCTCTGGTGAGTTTTGATGCGATGTGTTTCGGTATGTTTTCAGACAGTGTTGATGCTAAATACCCAGGTGCTGGGGTCCAGTGAAGAAAATTTTGAAGATTCACATCAGTTTAGACCAGAACGATGGCTTCAAGAGAAAAAGAAGATCAATCCTTTCGCTCATCTCCCGTTTGGTGTCGGGAAAAGAATGTGCATCGGTCGCCGGTTAGCGGAGCTCCAGCTCCACCTGGCTCTTTGCTGGGTGGGTGAGACCCTGCCTGGCTCTCTGAAGCTGTGTTCTGGGCTGTTCCACGAGGTAGGAGAAGAGGGCTAATCCTGTGTTTCTATGCACATGTCTTCCAGATGGTCCGCAAATACAACATCGTGGCCACGGACAATGAGCCTGTGGAGGTGCTGCACCTGGGCATCTTGGTGCCCAGCCGGGAGCTGCCCATCGCTTTCTGCCAGCGATGAGAGGCCCCAGGTGAGCATCGGAGCTGCTGCGCATGACCGAAGGTGTGAGCGTGCTCGGAAGTCAGCCAGACCGGCTTGAGTCCCTGCTCACTACTGATCCTCTAATGGCCGTGGGCAGCTACTTAACTGTTCTGCCTCCATTTTTTTTTTTTTTAACTTGTAAAATAAGGACCAAAGTAATGTCTATCCAGAAAGTTGCTATGAACACTACACACGTAGTCCAAAGCCTGGCATTAGTTAAGCGCTTGATAAATTAAGCTGCTCTTACGGGTTTTGCATGTAAGTATCAGGGGTGGACAAACTTTTTTCTATACAAGCGCCTGTTGGCAAATGTTTTAGGCTCTGCAGGCCAGGAGGTCGCCCTCACATCCACTTAACTCTGCTTGGTAGCTTGAAAGCAGCCTTGGCCAATTCATCGACAAATAGTCATGGCTGTCATTTTAGTTTTCTATTGCTGCCATAACAAATTGCCAAAATAAATTACTAAACCTTGGTTAAATAATGCACATGTATATGTTACGGTTCAGAAATCCGACTCAGCTCTCACCGGGCTAAAATCCAGGTGTGGGCAGAGCTGCGTTCCTCTGCAGGCTCTCAGGGACAATCTATTTCCGGGACAACTGGGGATACTGGCAGTTTAGTTTCTCACAGTTGTAAGACCGAGGCCCCTGTTTGCTCGCTGTCAGCTAAGAGCCATTCCTGGCTTCCCAAGTCCACCTGCATTCCTTGGTTTGTGACCTCTTCCTCCATCTTCCGAGCCATCCAGAGCGAGCTGCATTCCTCTCCAGGCTTCCCATCTCCTTCCTCTGTCACATCTCTCCCGCAGGCTGTTTGTTACTGAGGATCGTCTCTCCAGCTCAAGGTCCATAACCTTAATACCTGCAGAGTTACGTTTGCCACATAAAGTAACGTAGTCACAGGCTCCAGGAATTAGGGCACAGACATTTTTTGAAGGCCATTATTCGCCTTCCAAAGCCATGTCCCAATAAAACTTTATTTATAAAAACAGGTGGTGGGTCCTATTTGATCCCGGGGCCTTGGTTTACAGACCCCAGGCATATAAGTGTATATATTTAATATATATAATACTAGCCTGTACTAAATGCAAACTGGTGCTTTTCCTGCAGTATACCACTCACTCACTATTAATTATTGAAATAATAAAAAGTTAGCCTGAGAAATCTCTAATGTCAAGTATGGCATTTCTAACGTACAGCTTTATAGAATTACCTGTCAGTAGTGAAACTCAGTTTCACTCATTCTGCCCTTTCAGCAGCATCTCCTAGAGTCTGCCTAGAGCTAACTAGTTGCTGTTTGCTAACTGAACAATATGAGCATTTGCTGATAGGTGGTTCTTTAAGGAAACATGCAGTTACAGATACAATTTTTGAATGAGGCCTAAATGAGTTCCTCCCCAAGTGTCTGGTACCACTAGGCAATTTTTCAAAATCTGAGCATCCCGACAACACTGAATCCAGTAGGATAATGAAGGAATTCTAGGTTCTCCTTCAACCACCCCATCTCCAGCAAAGGCAACATGCACATTTATCACAGTGAATCACACCTTGGGCAAGAAGAGCCCAGGGCAAGTTTTGGTTTGAGCATTTATTGTGCCTCTCCTTTAATTACAGATAATAGGATTATACTTTATTTTCCAGATTTTTTTCCCACCAAGATCTGGAGCAATGCGTTTTGTATCCTCCTGCAAGAATGGTGCTTTTGGCTTCTGCATTTCTCGGAAGCAAAGTGGACAAGCCAGAGCATGAAACAGCACATGAAGAACAATTAGGCACAAGTGTTTGTATTCTTTCTTCTGTACACTTGTTCCAGAAACTATACTGTCTGTACAGTTGACGGCATTTATTAAGACGGTGTCTGACTCAGGGATGCGGATTAAGTATTGGCATACGAGGCACTATAAGGTACACTTACCCGGTGTCAGCCCCACCCTGACTTACACAGAATTTTGCCCACAATCTTGTTTCCTCTTGCATTTTCCATGATGTGACAGGGAGGCTGGGCACTTGTCCATTAGTCAGGTAAAAGTCACTAACTGTTCCTGTCCCTGCCCAACCAAATCACCACTGAATCTGTACTTCCCAAGAGTTAAGGGCCCATTTCATCATGAGAGACCTACCATAGGGCAGTACTCTGGAGCTCATGGAGTATTTACAATCCACTTATTGTAACTCTGTTTAATGTAATATTTGGAAAAATGCTTGCTAATGTAACCAAAGCTAAACGTTGGTTAAAGCTGTCAGGTCCCTATGACACTGCATTTCTCCTGTTTTTGAAATAGAAACATTATTGGGACATCAGAGAACACCTCTATTTTAAGAAGTACTTCAATGAAGTCAAAACCTCTTATCTGAACACCTTAATGATTTACGGTAGCATCATTTTGTTAAAGAATCCTGAAAGTCTTTATTTATTCTCTATAGCAAGAAGTGGACCAGTAGTTTTTAAATTGTGTGCTTATATGTGTGTATTCTAATGGCAATTTGCTTGAGACATTTTAGAAAATACATATGGTATTTGATTTAGGATGGGTGGTTTAGGGCAATGTTCTAAAGCAGACATGTCCAACCTGTGGCCCAGGATGGCTTTGAATGTGGCCCAACACACCTTAAAACATGAGATTTTTTTTTTTGCAACCTTTAAATTTTTTTTTTTTTTTTTTTTTTTTTAGCTCATCAGCTATCATTAGTGTTAGTGTATTTCATGTGTGGCCCAAGATAATTCTTCTTCCAATGTGGCCCAGGGAAGCCAAAAGGTTGAACACTACTGTTCTAAAGTTGAGTCACAGCTGAAAAATATTCAGTGACTTCCCATGCCTTAGTTTTCCCATCTGTAGAAGAGAACAGTAGTAAAATGTGCCTATATTATAGATTAACTATAGGAGCGATGTTATATAATTTGAACTCCTTGGAAAGATATCTCATAAATGGAAAATGCATAGAGATTTATACAATGCTTATAAAATTTCTTAAAAATGGTGTTTACATATGGTTTATTTACACACATTTTTACTGTTTTTCCTAAGAGCGTGCTCTATATTCCTATATATTTTATAAAGATTTTTTTTACATTATATTTTTAGAATGTTTCAAGAGCATACATTTTTATCTTTATATTTGAATAAATATGTTCTTTCTCCCATCATGAAATTATTTTTAGAATTATAAATCCATATGTTGTCAGATTTCATCTGTGTATCTTCTGTGAATTCTCTGAAAATAAAAATAAAGATTTTACAATATTTGAAAGATGTTTTCTCTTTATTGCATTTGTTACAACAAAATTTAAACCTTCAGATTTTTGTCTTAGTAGAAAATTTTCTTGTGTGGCCATTTCATGAGCTCTGTATCACAAAATCTACCTCTACAAAAATCTGGACTTCAATAGGCCTTTTCACAGGAAGATGGTCCTTTGGACGGCAAAACAATTTTGGTGGTGATGGTGGTGCTTAAATACCTTTCAAGTCCATTTGCTTCTCCTTCCGCCACCTGGGCCATGGCAGAAGCTCCCAGCTGATGACCATCTCCCCCAAGCCTGTTCTTCCTACACTTGACTTACAGGTCTTTTTAAAACCCCAACCCAACGGTGTCTCATCCCTGCTTCTGTGGCTTTTCCGATGCTCTTACTTAAAGAGCCAGTTCTTGAAACTGAATTTCAGTGTCCTGTAAGGAATGGCCCCACCGACCCCGACGCCCCAGCCCAGGCGCCCTGGACGCCTCGGGACTCCGGGCACACCGGCTTCGGTCCGCCCCTTCCACGCCTCCAGCACTGCCCGCCCACTGGTTCGCGCCTGCAGCCCTGCCTCCTGCCGTCCTTTTCCCAGCACACCGTCTCCTCCCCTCCCCTTTTCCTCCTCCTGCGCACCTTCCCGGAGCCGGCTTCCTGGAGGAAGTCTTCCTTGCTGGCGGGGATGCCCAGAGGCTGACCCTGGGCCAGGACACATAGGAAGTGACGGCGGGAAGGTGGCGGGAGAGGGACGTGAGCGGACTCAGCCTGGTCCCCGGGGAGCCCTGGCGTGCGCGTGACAGCACGGTCTGCTCCCCTCGGGGCCACACCTCGGGCTGACTGTGGGGGTGTGAACTCCCAGGCAACGTTAGCTCTTCGCGCAGCCCACAGTGGGCCGGGGACTCTGTGAAGAAGGTAACAGGTGCTAGCCAGTAGGGGTGAAGCATGCAGAATCGGGGGGAGGGCACCCCAGCGGGTAAGAGTGTGAGGGCCTCTGGGTGGAGTGACTACGTCAGCTACCATTCGCTTCCCTGAGCCGGTCGCCTCAAGTGGACATTGACCCAAAGAGTTGTAATCAGAATGATAATAACCAATATTTGTTGACTGCTTTGTACTGGATGTTCTCGTGAGCACTTGCTGTGCCCAGACTCACGAATCCTCACCACCCTTTGTACACTGGGTATTATAATTCTCCCAATTTCACAGTCAGTCACCTGCCCAGGATCCCCAAATAGCACGTACAGAAGCCAGGAGTCCAGTGCAGGTGGACTGGCCCCAGGGCCTGTGTCCTTCCCCTACTGTCATGGCCCTCTCCTTCATAACTCCCCACGGTGGCACGTTGATTGGTGTGACTATGTGACTGATACTCGCCACCTACACACACACACACACAGGGACATACTTGCTGCCACCATGCCCACGATGCCTGGCTAAGAGCTCAGAATAGACTCTCAGTAAACAGTTCTCTTCATCTAACGGCCCTTCTGGGTAACGTCTGCAGTAACCTTTAGCACGGGCTGCTTCCACCGCCTACCACCTGCAAGGGTTCAGGCCCTCCTCTGCCAGTTCCATCACCAGAGAGAGCAGGACATACTTCCTTATAAGACAGATGACAGCATGAAAACATCATCTGAGGATGGAAGGATGTGTATGAAGGATGTGTAACATAAAATATATTATAAAAATTATAAAGTAAACATAGATGTACAACACAAGCAAACAAAATGCAATGCATAATAAAGTATATCTGATACATGTAAAGTTTTCTCCCTCCTGCTGAGTTCTTCCGTGAGTCAGGCCTACCTTCCAATATCTAAGTTCACTTGCCTCTTGCAACAACTGTGATGGTTCATTTTATGCATCCCTGATGGCTAAACTGTGGTGCCAGTTGTCTAGCCCCTTCCTGTACCTGGAGATTCCACCACTCCCCACATAGCCGTGCCAGGGACCTGGGAATCTTCCCATCTTTAGTAGGCTTGGAGCAGTCAAACATCTCACTCCCGGAAACACAGCAAGCAGAGAACAGATTCGCGCCCCCACCTCCCTGACTCCACAGCCATGTCCCTCCTGTCTGTCGGTCCACTTAGCTATCAGCAAATATGTAGAATAAGCCTGTTGAACAACTCTTTTGAAAGCCAAGCCTCCATTTATGATTTACCCTAATTTGTTGAGCTTTCTCTAATCTCCTGGATTGGACATTGATCCAAATGACTTAATTACTTATTGCTGTCCCTGACTGCTTTGTCCTGCAAACCTCCCTTTATCAGCAAAAATGTATTTGCAGAACTCCTAATCATCAGGATGCCTTGCACCTGAGCCTTCCGAGGCCCATCAGCTCCCAAGTACTGACGCTTTAGAATCCATTAAAATGGATTGACACCTGTGGGCACGTTTTCTAAGTTCGTCTGGCTTTAGTGAAAACGAGCATGAGATAAGATACTTTCTGCACACAGAGCTGCAAGGTGAGGAGATGGAGAGAAAGAGACCTGGAAATCCAAATTAATATGAAGTCAAGAGCTGAGTGCACATACTTGAATATAAACTGCTGTGTAAGGGCTTTTCAGTTTGCATTTGTCTTTTTTGTTTTAATAAGGTAATTTGCTCCTTCAGTTGTTAGATCTTCTTCAGTTATAATGTGCCCTGATCTCTCAGAGGCTGGTAGATGTCCGCTGGTGTGTGCCACCACCTGATGGGTGCTGGCTGACTGAAACACAATACTGAGAATGATTCTGAAGTTGAGTCCAGACACAATGGGAAGGGAATTGTGATTAACCAGCAGTGTCTGCTGACAGCCTGTGCAATACTGCTATCTGACCTACACACAATATATTCTGAATACGGAACATTTATTAAGCACTAACTGTGTGCTTGGCCCTGCATTAAATATATTACATTAATTTTTTTTCAGTGTTTTCATTAGGGGTGTATCTATGCCCCTCACAATATATATGCAAGGTGAATGTTGCAAACAAATAATTTTCATTACTGATAATGTATGTGTTTATGGTTAGTTATCTTCTGGTAGTATGAGTTCTTTTTAAATTTCTACTGGTATTATTAAACTTGCTTTTTAAGGAAGTTGATTTCATTTTAGAGGGCAGATATAGAGTAAGTGAATGATATTTCATGAGCCATACAAATAAGGCAACAATCATGAACAAGGCCCAGTAATGACTAAAAATTAGGAACTGCTAAAATTCAATGATCCTAGGGTGAAAGTGTGAGCAGACTTTTCATTTTATAGTTGAGGAAAGTGAGGCCTGGAGATGAGCCAGATGTGTAAGTCTGGGACCAGGATTTGAACCCAGGAAGTCTCTATGGAGTCAGACACAGTTGGGCCCCATGCACCCCACCTCCTGGGAGCCACATCTGGGTGTAACCTCCCCCTCACTCTGAGTATGGGCAAGACCTGTACCTTGCTTTTAACCAAAAGAATAATGTCAAAGGTGACAGGACGTCACTCTCCTGATGGTGTGACAGAAGACTGTAACATCTGCCCTCCCAGGAGGCTCCCCTTTTGCTGGTCTCGATGAGTAAGCAGCTGAGAGGGGAGAACCACTGACAGGAAACTGAGGGTAGCTCCTATTAGAAAGGGAAGTGCAGGAAGAACCTATTGATTCTTGAATTAACCACCAGAACCAGCATCAAAAAGCAATTTATCCAAACCCATTATTATATCTAATACTAAGTCCTAATCCATTAAAGTGTGTGCTTTTAAGGATAAAGGCAGTCTGTTCTCACATTACACAAGTTGTTCCTTATTCTCACTTTGAAATTCCCTGTTCTCTAGTGTGTCTCACTGCGGGGCACAAGCACAACCCAACTTTCAAGCTAGGATTTATTCGTTCTTTTTTTAATACCTGAACTGTAGAAAATTATCTGAGATCATTGTTCTCAAACACTTTTGTGATTTTAAATTTGGGGCACATTTTGGCTGTAAGAAAACCCCACATGTGAGTAATCTTACCTCTCATTGAAAATGAAGAAATGAAAACAAGAAAGAAAACATAGAAGTGAATAAAAGGAAACGCACTGATGTTTCTGAGACATCAATGAAGTGGATTCTGGTTTTTACTAGAGAACAGAAGCAGATATTGATTCAAATGAGCCAGTAAAATCCTAAGACCACAAAGATGAGCTCAAGATTGCTTCTAGAGAAACAGTATTGGCTAGATCACAACTATAGAAACAGCAGAATCAAATAAAATATGTTGCCATTGTATTCTTAATGAGGTTTCTGTGACTAATTCCATCTTCTTTGGTTTTTCTTACCATTTCCGGAGAAAAGTGCTGATTCTGATGTTAGACAAACATTAATTCAATTTGCAAGTCTTTCTAAGGTTCACTAAGAAGTGACCTGGAAAAAACTCCCTATTAAGACTTTAAAAGTTTACAAGTTCCGGAAGAGCTTAAAATAGTTAACTCATCAACTAGCCCAGAATGAACTTAGGATAAGCTTGAATAGCATGTTCCTTGCTGGGACCAGAAAAAAAAAGGCGGGGGCGGGGGGCGGGGGGACGGGACAGAAAAGAACTTCATTTGTGAAAAGGACCATTCAATTGTATAGGTCAAACTTCTTGGGCAATGAATGCCCATGGGAGTTCATGTTCTGGCAGACCTGATGAAATGTATCCCTACATTTCTAAAGGACTTCGATCAGGAGGTCTGGGAAGCTCACCCAGCTACACTAGTCTTCGAAAATGACCTGGGTAACTTGCCTTCTTTTCCTATTTTCAGAATAGTTTTGGATTATTGGTACCTTAAAAGTTAGTTGTAAAGTTCACCTACAAAAGGTATGGACAGGTCTGGTAAGTGATAAAAAAAGCTGCATAGAAAGCATGGGGACAGGTAAGCTGGGAAACTGCTAACTAACTGACAGCTGCCCAACCTACCATATAAATTACGTGATTCCAGTTCCAACCTCACCAAAATGGCACAAGACCATGTGTCATGGGCTTTGAGAATCATTCCCGAATCCTTGAATGGCAAGGGAGTGGACAGAAAAGTAGAGTCGATTGATTTGAAAAAACACCTGACCTCTATTCAATAAACATTTATAGAACGCTTGTCCCCAGCCACTCATTGCACTATGCATTTTACAAGTTGATCTCTTCTAATTTCCATAGCAACCCTATCACACAGTCGCTACTGTTACCCTAGATTTTAAAACTCAATGCTTAGAGATGCAACTTGGCTAGAAAGTGGCAGATCCAGGCTTTAAATCCAAGCCTCCCATGGCTGAAGTTTCCAGCTACTAGCCAATCAAATGGCTTGGATCTATACCGAAATGCCTCATTCCCCAAGTCTTCATTTCTTCACAAAAAGAAAAAAAAAAAAGAAACAGGACTTTTCTTCACCACTACTCTTTTCCACTTGGGAATACAGGAAGACAACGAGTGGGCATAGAAATAACGTAAGGTACGTATATTGTCATTTATTACTGCCTAAGAAATGGCCCAAAAACTGACTTAAAAGAATCTATGTCGTACGGTCTCCGTGGGGCAGGAATTCATGCCCAGGAGCCTGGGATCCAGGTGTTGGCTGGGGCTGCCCTGATCCGCAAGTAGCACAGAGGCTGGGGGACCTGGTCCCGAGAGGGCTCCCCCGTGAGGTGGGCAGGTGGCGGGCCACTGGCAAGGACCCTTAGTCCCTCACTGCGTGGGCGTCTCCACGGCTGCCTGCGTGGACCCACAGCACTGACCTCCCCGGTGAGAGCCGTCCAAGAAAGAGCAAGGCAGAAGCCACATCTTCTTTTAGGACATGAGCTTACAAGTCACACATGTCATTTCTGCCATCTCCTGTTGGCTGTACAGGTTTGCCCTGCTCAGTACAGGAGGGGACTACATGAGGGCCTAAGTACCAGAAGGTTAAGGTCACCGGGGGCCACCTTGGAGACCACTACCCCTGGACTCCACGAGGTGCAATCAAAAGATACGGTGAGAGTTCAAATAAAAAAAATTATTACAGTGAAAGACACACTGTCATTAGGCCCCCTCAAAATACGCCCCCCTCGCTTCAAACAATGTGTCTTTTATTGTAATAATTTTTTAAATTTAAACATTCGCCGTATTTTTTTTAATCACACCCAAACTGACTCAGTTCATACACAGCTTCTGGTGTGGCGCTTCCCGTCAAATAAAAAACACCTGCCTACTCGCCGGATCTGGCACCGTGCGACTTCGGGCTCGTCCCTGAAGTCGAAATGACCGTGAAAGGAAAACGTTTTGAATCGACTCAGGATATCGAGGCGGCCGCGACAGCCCAACTAAAGACACTCACGAAAGAGAACTTCCAGACTGCTTCAGGAAGTGACAGGAACGGGGGAATAAGTGGGGGGTGGGGGAGGTATTTTGAGGGGCATTAATGGCAGTGTGTCTTTTACTGTAATAATTTTTTTAAATATTCACTATATCTTTTGATCACACCTCATACATAAAGAAGCTAATAACAATAACTCATTTACCGAAGTGCCTCCTATGCTCCAAAAACATGCTCAGCACCCCGCATATATGATGTCACTTTAAATGCACAGCCATAGCAACCCGTACTATCAACCCAGGATACAAATGAATAAGCAGGTTTGATAAATTTAGAAACTTATTTGCAGTCACCTGCCCAGTAAGGAAAAGCTGAGGTGGATCTAGGATTGATTGTAAAGCCCAAGGTCTTAGAAACTAGAATTTATCACTCCATTCTGTAGGAATGTTACCAGTATTACCCACACAACCCCAGGGGATCAGGATTGCTCACCCCCGGCATTAGTGACATTTAGGGCTAAATAATTTCTTGTTGTGGGCAGCTGTCCTATGCATGGTGACATTTTTAGTAGCATCCCTGGTCTCTAACCGACTAGATGCCAATAATGTCCTCTCTCAGTTGTGACAACCAGAGATGTCACCAGAAATTGCCAAATGTCATGGGGGGGGGGGGGGGTTAAACACCCCAGATTGAGAACTACTGCTCTCGATGACTAACTGGAATTGTTCTCTGTTGAGATGCCATAGAAGTGATGGATTTCAGGCAGTAGAGGCAAATTTCATTCACCGAAATGAGAATTTTAATGGAGCATGCATTCATTCCACAAACATTTACTGTCTCCCTGGAGACCTGTACACACAACTTTAAAAATGCCTACACTGGCCGTTGTGAACTTCCCGAGATACGTCGGAATGAGTTATTATTAATTGGTGGAGATTAAAATCTGCACTATGGAATAGCCAGGGAACAAAGAATTGGCTTGTCAGGCCAGATTAGGCTGACCAAATTCTGAACCCCAGGAGCGACTGAGTTCATCGTAACGAAAGGTAGAGTTTACAGATGCATTCCATTTAGCCAGTCAGCAGGAATTTCATCTGCCTCTAAAGCAGAGTTTAGGGAATGAGTAAATTCCCATGCCAGTGTTGAAATTGCACTGGGAATCTGTGCTTTACTAACCTTGCAATATAAACAGTTACCATGGACTTTGTATCACCACCTAGAAAGTCAGTCGAGAAAAAAGACTGGAGATCATGATACCATTGCTCAAACCACGTTGATGGTAATTCAGTTCTAGACAGTGGCTTTGGGAAACACATTAATGTCAACAAGTTAATGCATTTTTATCTACTCTTGAATGATTAGGCAGCTGATTAACTGGGTACAAATGTTACAGAGAAAAAAAAATAAAAAATATCACCCAGCCCACCATTCATACAAATAATTTTACTATATAGATGGAAATCCCTCAAATTTCTAGCAATTTCTGGTAACTTGCAGAAAGTTAAACCATCAAACAGAACAGTTAGGGCTATGTGCTCAGTTGGGGTGTTGACTGAAATGTTGAATACTGTGAGAACTGGAGGTTCAGGCAGTCTTGTTCTCAGCTGCTTTGCCAGAGCCTAGCCTAGTACCTGGTACATAGAAAGTACCCAAAATCCTTAGCTGAATAAATAAATGATCTTGAAAAGTTCATTAGCTTCACTTCCAAGAAGAAATGGATTTGAAATCCTGTTTCTTTTCCTCTACCACATTCCAAATAATCTTTTAACACTTCTAGATGTAAATACCTAAATCATCAGCTCATTCTCTGACTTTGGGAGTTGGTTAGATTTTGCACTGGGGTTGAACTTAGATGCCCTTATTGAGCCGACCCAACCTCATCTGAGAACGAGTGGTGATGAGCCTGCCAAATTGTACCACACTGAAGGGGAATGTTCTGTTACAGGTCTGAGCCTCTGGCATCCTGGACATGCACTACCAGGGCTGGTTAAGGTCACCAGGTTCGCTGTCCCCCCAATGGAACCTGATTGCTCACCTGGCCTCCCCCAAAGCATGAGCACGGCACCAAACTGTATGAAACGCTTCGAGGAGTAGCTGCCTTTTGTAGCAATGAAAAGGCAAAACAGCAAAGGCAGTGTGGTTGACAGATAACATACACTAAGAATTTGTATGCCAGTCATTGTGAACTCTGATGTAGGATTATCTCCATGTTTTCAAATGAAGGATCAGGATCCTAGAGAGGTTAAAAAACGTGTCACAGGTCACAAGCTAATAAATGGCGGGCCTGGTCTTTGAACCCAAAGCATAGGCTCCCCACCCCTATGATTTATGTCTTCAAGTGAGTATACGGAAGAAAAAAAGATACCAAAATAGTAGGCTGGACATGAGTTTAAGTTCATAGCTAACAGGGACCAAAGACCATTGTGTCGCCCCTCTTCTCCCACACTGAGCATCTGACCTGTGCGTCTGGCAGACCAGGCTAGATCCTAAAAGACTTTGCGATCTACTGTGACTTTCACCTTTCAGTGTCTGGAATCATACTCTCTGGGACAAGCCATCCACCATGTCACGAGGATGCTCAAGAAGTCCTACGGAGAGGTCCCTGTGACAAGGTCCTAAGGACTGCCAGCAACCAGAATGAACTGTCCCTGCACATGAGTGTGTCAGCCTGGCAGTGAACCTCACACCCTGAGTCCAGCCGTCAGAGAACTCGAGCGCTGGCTAGCCTCCTGACCGCGGTCTCGTCAGAGACCCTGAGCCATCCCAGGTCCTCAGTCTGCAAATACTGGGCAGGACCCAAGTGCTGCCTGGTGTGATGTGTGTGATTTGTTACACAACAAGCGATCACAAATACAAAAAACAAGGATGTTCTCAAGGGCGCGATGACAATGATGCCCCGGGCACCTGTGATGGCTAACAGGGCGTAGTGTGGGGTGTGCAGAAACAGCGGATGGATAGAATTGCATAAAAGCCCCTCTCCTCACGATGGTCTCCCCAGCCGGACCCCTGATCCTCTCGGGCACAGTCTCCTACCCCTCGCTCCCTTGCACACGGAGCACAGCCACACACAGGCTCTGTGGGTGCTACTGTCACTGTTGCTTCAATAAAGCCAAGTTCGTTTCTGCCTGAGGACTTCTTCCGCTGTCATTCCTTTATCTGGGACACTCTTCATCCAGGTCACTACACTACTGCCTCCTTCTCATTTTTTAGGTGTCACCATAAACACCACTTTCTCAGGGAGAAGTGCCTCTTCAAGGTGCCCTTGCCCACTCCCACCTAGCTGCCCTATACCATCACCTTATTTTATTTCCTTCATATTCCTTAGCACGATCTAAAATTATTTTGTTTGTTTGCTTATTGATCTCCTCAACAAGAATACGAGAGAACAGGGACCTAATCTATCTGCTCACTGCTGTGTGCCTCAGCGTCTTAAATAGCCTTGGCCACAGCGAGGTAACCGTGAGAACCACCGAGCGAACGGACGTGCAAACAGCAGCCAAGGGAGGGCCCAGCTCGAGTCCCGCCTCTCACAGACAATGCAAACCTCCGACGACAAGGACACGCTGTTAGACCGTAACTGAGAACGCCGAGGGAGCGGCAGTCCAGAGGCTGCGCTAGGACACTGTCGTCTTGCAAGATGTCAAGCCGCCATTTAGGACTGGACTCTGGGAAGGGAGCCCAGCACAGCGAACCAGATGCTGGCTTCTGAGGAGAAATGGCACCTCGGCCACGTGAGCAGGGGCTCGGATGTGTCGGGGAGAGGTGGAGGGGAACGCGCGGACTTGGCCCACCCGCCCTCTCTGCCCGGCATCGGGTCCCAGCTTTAGCTCCTGACGACAAGCTCAGCCCTCCGCCTGTGGCCACAGGGTGAAGTTGGTGTTGTCAGGGAAGCCATTCCTCCCATTTCACAGAATACGTTGCAGCTTCAAAGGAAATGCCACCAGAACATGAGCGATCTTGTCCTTTCATCCCCTACCACGCGCTGTTCTGCATTCCGCCCCAACTGGACACTCTGAACCCGATGTGAACACATTATTGGCAACTGAAGCCACAGCAGCCTCACCCCACTTACGAATTTACGGGCTGCTGACACATCACACAAAGGTATTTTTAATCATTAAAGACAAAACCAGGAATAGTTTGCATTTTATGCCCAACTGCGTCTTGCTCAATGTCTATCATTGGGCAACTTTTGGCTTCAAAGTTGAAGTGAAACCCAATTCCTGTCTGTTTGAATCACGGTTCCCTTAAGTGGATCTCACAATAGCACATTGTCGGGCCAATAACTACATGTGTGATGTCTTAGCCCAGGTAATAAATTTGTTTTGAAAGGAAAACAGCTTTCCCTCTTTATAATGAAATAGTAATTTTGTCTTTATGTTTTTAATTTATCCTCATATTTGGGAAACACGGTGCGTGATCACCGGGCCTGGCTGATTCGCGTGGCACCTTCACTAGCTCACAGGCACTGTGTGTGGCAGCTGGAATGGCTTCGTTTCGTCCGACCTGAAACGCGGCTTTGCAATGGGTCATCTGAGCGCTGTGACCAGTGCTGAGCGTTAAAAACTGGCAACAACACACACACACACACACACGCACGCGCACGCGCGCACGCGCACACGCGCACACGCGCACACGCGCACACACGCACACGCACGCGCACGCGCACACGCATGCACACACGCGCACACGCACACACACGCGCACGCACGCGCACGCACGCACACACGCACACATGCGCACGCGCACACGCGTACACGCGCACACGCGCGCACACGCACGCACGCACACACACATGCACACACACACACACACACGCACACACACAGGCGGTTAAAGGAAATGAGAAAATGACCCTGTTCTGAGAAAAGATCTGCGATGTTTATGGTATTTTTCTCTTTTCCTTTCTTCTTTTTTTGAGTAACGTCCCTTCGCCTACCACATCGTGTAAGTAGTACTCATTTACCTAAAAGAACTGACCAAAACCCGTGGTTCCTGTTGGTAACAAGGCCCAGTGCTCATGTCCCGCAGACGGGAGTCCGGAGCCACGTTTCCCGCTGGGGAGTCGCAGCTGTCCCACTGAATCCTCCTGCCTTCCACTGGAAAATGAGGTACAGGAACGAGCTCCCCCTGCTTTCAGTGGACGTGCAGGACCTTTGCAGGCTGGGAAAGGCTCCAAGGACAGGAGAGCTGCTAAGCAGGAGAAGAGGAAAATTAGGAGAGAGGATGAAGGATAGAAAAATAGCAAAAAGGAAAATGAAGACAAGGAGAGGTGCTGAGCAGGACAGAAGACTCACCAGGACAGAAGCCGAACAGAGCCAAGGCCGTCCGTGTGCTGAATGGGGTGGTGGGTACCCCACTGACTACCAGAAGCCCATGGATAAGAGCTATCCATGACTAAGGTCAAGGCTCTTGACCCTAAGTCGACTTCTCTGAGGCCACATCACCCTTGTCCACCTGTCCACCTCCCCCTCCACGCCCCCTCCCGAACCTGCACATCTTTTGCCAGTGGCTACATGTGGGTTCAGCCAATAGGAGGCATCCGCAGGCGTCAGAGCACAGGAGGTGAGGCAGGTCAGAGTGCTGCTTCTACATCGCTGCGGCCACTGTGTGCCACCGGCTTCGTCCCACTGACCGCGTCTCCTTCCGGGCACTCTCAGCTCTCACAGGGCCCCTGCAAGAAATACCTCCTGTTTTGCCCCTTTAGGGTATAACCTTAGTCCTTAGCACAGGCCGTTTCATAAAGGTCTCTCAAATGAATGAAAGAAACGAATGTTTGTTTCTGATCATCGGGGGAGTGCATCCTACCATGTGCCCCGATGTGAACTCATTTCCCTCTGAAAAGCAGAAGAATTCATGCCCTTTTCCTGTAGTGGCAAATAAAGGACCTCATTGCACTCCAGCACCAAGCTAACAAGTTATTCCCTTTTTTTTCCAAAGTGAAAGCAAAGAATTCAACCAGGCAAAAGAACTAAATCCTAATACCATTTCTAGAAATGAAGTCTAAGGAGGAAGAAATGATTTTCGAGGAGGAAAAACAAAACACAGAAATAAAGCAAAGGGCTGAACTAGAACCCAAGCCAAAGGTATCATCTAGAAGCACTTCTCCATCAAGCCGGAGTAGAATCCGGGGCCCCTTCTGTAAACTGCGAACACAGAGCAATACACGAACTCCTTGCTCAAGCTAAGGAAAGATGCAATCTGTAAAGAGAAACTAAAGACTGCTGACTTCCTCTGCGGAGCACTTTATTGCCCAAGTACATAAACACGGGCTTGTCCAGCACACGGGCGAGATATTTCCTCCCACACATTTTGGCCGATAGCCCAGTTACAAAGCCTCTAAACTTACTCTGTGGCCCAGGAATCACCATCCCAGCAGGGGCTGTGATATAACTCCTGGGTGGACGCCTCAGGAGCTCTGCGTGCAGAAAATAAAAAGCCTAAATGAGGAAAACAGTGTCCGACTGTGGACGGGGCCGAAATTCCTTCTCAGGAGCGCTTTCTCACACACACATCACCCACTTTCTCATCGGCTACATCCTCAATAACACTGGATCTGAACATTGGGGTGCACACCACCACAGATTGAGGAAGAGTCTGTTACCCCGTGCTGGTAATTTTGAGGTGACAAATAACAATAACCAATGAAAAGCGGCCCCAGGACCCACAATACCTGGAACAGAAAGCGGAGGCGCAATTTGAGGGGAAATAAGGTAACTACTCCGGGAAACCATTTTTTAGAAGCTAAATACGGCTGTCTGGGCTGACGGCTTTCATGTGTCAGACCGAATAAGCAATGGAAGCCTTGAAAAGACTCTGATTTGACAGTAATACTATTTCTCTTGAAGAAAAGGCTAATCATAGACTGCTACACACAGGCATCTCCGAGGCCTGCTTCCCAGCGCCAGCTCACCGTACACTGAGATTGTGGGGTGACGTCCTGGCGTCTCAAGCTATTTCTTAAACACAGATCGGGTAATTACAGAGTTTCATGTGGTGTCCTGAAACACCTCGAGTAGGGGATGTTCTGCACATAAATCCAGCTCCTGCAAGGAAATCCATCTAAGTGCATCCTGTCTGGTCTAGGGCCACCGAAGTGCCTTTGTCCTTTCTTTCTCCTCTGTCAGGACCCCTGGGCCAGCTCGAGAATATTCGGGTCAGGGGAGGAATTCATCCTTGACCTAAAGACGATCGGCTGGCAGGAGGAAATGGGTGAGATGAGGTCCCTGCGTTGGCCCCGTCTCCTCAGCCACCGGCTTTGTAACCAAGCACGGTGACGCCTGGAGCCCTTACCCCCATGACCTCCTGCTACGCCGCTGTCACTGAGGTGCCATTTGGAAGACATTTTTCCTCTCCTTCCTCCTCCAGGTGTTCCTCTTTGGACTGTCAGACAGGTCTTGACAGTAATTAAAACGCACACATCAGTGTTCGCCGCCGCCCAGAAACGAGGAGGTGATGGTTGGGGCTCTCCCTCTTCTCCCCTCCTTCCTCCTTCCCTCAGCTGTCACAGTCTTCCAAAAATTTCACGCTGCCAGTGACATTCCCAGGAGACATTTCTCACATTGGTAAAATAAAGTGTGACTCTGGCTCCTCAAACTAAAGATGTGTGGGCCACAAATGGTTAGAAGTTTGGCTCCACACACCCAGCAATTAAAAAAAAAAAATTACACACACACACACACAATATTCTCCTTTTCCTTGATCCAAATTAATTTCTGGACTACGTATTTATTAAGATTCCAAAATCATTGTAATACGTTTTGATGCTGGGAATACAAAGGGTATATTATAGCGCATTAAAAATAATTAAAAGCATCAAGTCAACATGAACCTGGATAGTATTATATATCAGAAAACTGTCACATAAAAAGGAAGCACAACCTCCATGTGAAGCAGGTCCTTTTCATTATTCCCATTTCACAGATGAGGACATCAAGGCACCTACCCGAAGATAAGTGACAGAGCTGGGCTCACACCCCAGCAGGTAATGACCACAAACCTCAGCCACATGCAGGATGACTACACTGTGGTGCCTGACTCCAGGAGAGTGCTAAAAGAGAGGATTTATTGAGAACCTACCACATGCGCAGCTCGGGGCAGGGGGTGAAACACGGGAAGCAAAGCAGGCGCAGTCCCTGCCCCCAGGAGGCTCCCGGTCAGCTGCTGAGCAGGAGGGCGTGTGGAGTCGTGATGAGTGACAGTCTTTGGTCCTTAAGACCTGTGCCTACAGCAACCCTCCAATATGCTGCCCTCCTTGGAGGATGGTGTTTCTAAGAGCATCTAATTTACCCAAATTCATATATTACTTAAAGCCCACGCCTCTCCGTTCAAAGTGTCCCCTTCAGGGTCTCAGTGCTGGTATACAATGCCAGTCCCATCATGCAGGGGTCCAAGCAGGGGGCTTCCTTTCCACCCATCACAAGTCAGCCAGTGACAGATGGAACCACCCCGAGTGATGACCATATAGAATCAAGTTTGTAACCTCAAGGACATAAACTCTGAAAGCCCTGGGAACTGGTGAGCCTCAGAGGAATGTGTTTGTTCACTTGTGAGGCTGTAAAAACAGAGTCGCCCCTAACGGATACTCATCCCAGCGATACTGGGACTACTTGAATTAGGATTGGGTTTTCACAGGGTTGAGACTTGGAAAAAAAACTGTCTAACACGTGACAAAGGAGCGTCAAAACCACATGTAATAGATTTTTCATTAAATATCTACGAAACATAAAACCATGTTGACAAGCGGCTGTTAACGAAATTAGTTCATTACTATGTTATGTATGTGAATACATGTGTAGACATGTGTAGACATGTCTGTGGGCGTGCGTATATATAAAATTATGACAGTGTGGGCCGTGGCTGGCATCGATTCTATCATGGTACGTGGTAGAACGTTTCTGATATAAGAGGTACCTCACTTGGAGGAAATGGAATTGTGGAAAACAGGTGGGGGGGTGTCGAAGATTTAACAGCGTGTTGAATTAGGCTTTTGAAGAGCAGCCCTAAGCGATTATCTTCTTTGCTGTTGGCCAGATTCTTCTAAATTACGTAGTTCTTTTCATTAATTGCCTGAAACGAGGGGCCCCCTTCTCTCGGCAGCGACTCGCACTTACTGAGCGGCCACGATGCTGAACGCGGTCACACTCCTCTTCGAGCCTTGAGCCTAATGAAACCTTCAATGCCCTCCCGGGTCCTCGGGCAGGAAGAGACCGGAGACAAAAGCCGCAGTGTCTTCTTGACGGACTCTTTGGCAAGAGACAACATGACTGCCCTTGCCAGTGAGGGTGAGGAATGTTACCCATGAACCTGTTTACCCCAACGGCCTCCATCTGGTCTGCATGACTCACGGGGGGGGACCTGCCCTGTTCGTTCTCTTGATGGGCTGGGTGAGCCTGACAAACTGGCAGTTTGCCTTCCGATGCGTCTAGACAAGGAAATGATTCAGATGGCCCTCTCCTGAGCTCCCACGAGGAGGCTGGGGAACGCAGGACCGGGAAGGCTGCCTTCTCCAAGCTCCCGCTGCAGCCGCGGGCTCGGGCCCGCCCTTTCCCCAAGGAGCCCAGGGACCCCTCCCAGCCTGAAAGACCCCAGCCCTCCCTTCCTCGTGAGCACGAGGCGTTCCACCCCGTTAACAGGCTCCCTCTAACACCCGTGAAGCTATTTTTGTTGCCACGGTTTAGAAAGGATGTCAGGCATCCTGACGAGGACGAGAGCGGCTCGTATTTGCACGTGTGTAAACACACCTTTCCGTGTCTCTTTCAGGTGTTCTCTAGGCAGAGGTTCTTAACCGGGGGGCTCCGGCACGTGTGTCCCAGACTGCCTCACGGCGATGAGACACGTACGGCGACGCACGTCTCCCCATTTTGGCTGCACGCAGTCTGCGTGGGCAACTTGGGCAGAAAACCTGACGCGATAAAGCAGAAATGCTGGACCACCTGGGCCGCCCGCCGAGTGACATACCGGGTCGTTAGCGCACGGCCCTGCGCCTTACAGCTGTGGCCTGTGTAACAGCTCCTGAGCAGCCGCTGCCTATAAACCTCACCTCCAGCCTGGGGACCGCGTTTCTTCCCTTGGGTGTCCCCAAACAGATGAACGACAATGTCTGTGGGATGGTTTTACGGATCAGTATCTAACAGTAAACACCCGTGTTCACTACAATCTGCGGACAGTGCTTCGTCTGCAATGAAGGGTTTGACCTGACACATAAGTTGGTGGCTTTGTGACTTGCCTGACTCACTTCCCCAGTGTGCGTGGAAATCCAGGGGACACTTCGCACCGAGCTGGGGACCGTGCTGCTGCTCTCCTGCAGCTGGCTGGCTCGCACAGCACTGAGAAGCAGAAGCGACGAGCGGGGCATGAGAAACGGCATTAGCCTCCCGGTCAGGGCCTCTTCCAAGTGCAGAGGTGGGGACAGCTCCGAGGGCCGCTTCGGGGAGGGGAAGGAGTAGTGCCCAGGCATTAAAGATTGACCAGGGTGGATTTCTGCAATTCTATTTTGGGGCTCAGCTGAGCAAAAACCCTGCACCTTATGAACCCGGACTCTGAACATCCTCTTCCTAGTTTACTATAAAAAGAAGATTCTTTAATGAAAAACAGGTCTGGGGAGAGGGTCTGAAACGTTTCGTTAACTACCTTCCTGGCGGCTCCCGAGTTTCTGGCTGAACAAGCAGAAATTCCTGGTGTGCGGCTGGGAGGAAACAAAAGTAGAACAGGGTCTCTACTACACTGAAGGTCCTTATTCGGGATGGAGGGTGAAGGCAAACCCCCAGGGCTTCTGACTTGAGCAAGCAATGCTGCTTTGGGAGAGAACCATGTGACAGGGAGTGCAGTGAGAACTGGACCGTCAGGGAACATGTGGGGCGCTAGAATGTTCTCTACCTCAAATCACACGAGCGAACTGTGAACCTCAGAAATGCCTTCTTTGACGTGCGTGATGTGTTTTGAACTTTCGAATCAGTCTACAACTTGGAGAAACTAGGATTTTCGTTTCTCTTCAAAACTTCGATGTGTATACTGCGGGGGCTACAGCTGGGTAACACAACGGCCCGGCCGGCTGGCCCCAGTCTCCACCACGCCCTGGTACCTCCCACCCGGCCTAGTTTGCTCACTTAAAAATCAACATGATTTTGCTGCTGGGGGCGGGGGGTTCTGGGTGCAGGCATTTCTCTGGAAGGCTAGGATTTGCATGTCTGAACTCTCTGTTCTCTTACTTCACCCTCCTTTATTTTTTCTTTCCCCTGAAAAAGAATCAAAAGTCGGATGTCCAAAACCTATTTCCTGGCTCCTGTTTGATCCCTCCCACACCTCTGCCCTGTCTTCCGGTGGCATCGGCAGGTTCCCAGACTGGTGTCAACAACAGTGTCACATGCCACTGATGGAAAATGTCCTTTTCTTGCTTACAGGAGCCGTATCACAAAATTAATCTTCCAACGCCACCCTGAAAGCACAGGGATTCTTGGACTATAGGCACTTCTACGAATGCTACCAGGGCACCTGTTAATAGCAGGTACTGACCAGGCATTTACTTCCCATTTAGAGCAGATCCTAAACGCATCGCCACCCAGCCTCTCTTCATTTGGCCTATTTTGTATATTTAAACATTGTAACTCACTGCTATCATGATAGATAGACAGACAGACAGACAAACAGATGGGACCTTTCACGTAAAATCCAGATTTCTGGCCACCCTCTAATTTGGAAGGTGTGTCTCGCATGAGCCTGCATCCCTGTCTGGGGAGAACTGGGCCACCCTGGGGATGGCTCTGAGCTCTTGGGCCTGCTGTAGGCCCCTCCGGGCTCACAAGTACCATTCTGCCAGTCCAGAAAGCAGTGGGGTCTGAACCGCAGGCTCCGGTTTGCATCTGTGATGCCATCGCCCTTGAAGAGTACAATGCAAACCCGGCTCTCATCAAACACCCAGACGTCCCCAAGGGACAATTCCACTATTACACACCTTTTACAGATGATAAAACGAGGGTCTGAGAGATGAAGTCCATTGCCCAAGGTCCATGTCTAGGGAGGGACCAAGCAACGTACATCTGACCCCCAAGTCTGTTCACTTAACCAAACTGCAATGTTTTCTTCATTCTCTTTTTTCTTCTTTTTCCTCCCCTGCTTTCTTTTACCTCCATTCTCTCTCTCCTCTTCTCTCTCTCCCCTCCCTTCCTGGCTTCTTCTTTCTTTCTTTTGAGAATAGTTTTATAGAAATAGTGAATTCATTCAAAAGAACATTTGGACTCTGGCTTCTTTTCTGAACGTAGAAAAGTCTCCGGTGTGTCCCTCCTGAGCCCTCACTCTCTGTCGCCCCCCGATAGGCTGCAGCAGCTGACAGCCGTCCCAGGAGCCGGGGCCGGCTTCTCCAGGTTGCTGTCATTCTTGCCCGTGTCACCTTTATGTCTGACTCGCTCCCACCCCTCATGTTCCTGCCACCACCCTGTCACAAGAGGTGACTTCTCCAACAGGCACAGTGCCTGGGGTCCACGATACTGTTAGAGGTCCGCAGAAATGTCTTCGTTTTAATTTATATTTAAAAAGAGAAAAAATAAATATAATAATGATGGGTTGTATTTATCTTTATGCCAAGGCAGTCATTACATAGAATTGTTTCTTTTTCTTTAATCGGAGGAAGTGGCCCCCGAAGGCAAAATGCCCGCAGCTGGCAGAACCAGCACTGCGGCAAGCCCGCCAGCTTGCAGCCCTGGTGTGCAGAGTTGCAGCCGCTTTGCAGAGCTTCTGCTGATGCGGAGGCTGACGACTTCTCCTATGGAGGTTACGAACGCTGACTTTGGAAATGGATTATGTGGGTTTGAAGCCCACAAGCCGGTGGTGACCTTGGACCAGTGACGTAACCTCCTCACCCATGAAACGACAACGAAATCATTGCCTCCTTTTAGACACGTTTGAGGAGTAAATGAGCTCACATGTGCGAAGCACTTAGAACGGCAAATGCTATGTAAGTGCTTAGTCTCATTCATTACGTTGTTACGGGCTGCATGTCCGTGCCCCTTCCCCAAGATACATACTTTATGCCCCCATGTGATGGTATTCGGAGACAGAGTCTGTGGGGGATAATTGAGGTGAGATGAGGCCACGAGAATGGGGCCCTCGTGGTGGGATTACTGTCCTGATAAAAGGAGACTGGAGAGTGTGTTCTTTCGGTCACGTGAGGGCATGGGGACCAGGCGGCCAAGAGGAGGGCTGTCACGAGAACCAGACCATGCTAACACCGGACCCTGAACTTCCAGCTTCCAAAACTAAGAAATAAATATCTGTTGTATAAGCCCTCCAGTCTATGGTATTTTGTAATGGCAGCTCCAGCTGACTGAAACATTATGTCCTAACACAAAAGAATTCTCTTTAGCTGCTGGCATTTGGTGGCAACTACCTGACACCTAGCTAACTCAGGACTCCTCGGCCTTGGCACTGCTGACCTTTTGGATCAGATATAGTTCCACTGCTGTTGCAGGGGCCGTCCTGGGCACTGTAGGATGCTTAGCAGTCTCCCTGTCCTCTACCCTCTAGATACCAGTAGCATTCCCTTATGTCCCCAGGTTTGACAATTGAAACTGTCTCCAGACATGGACACATATTCCCTGGAACTGTGCAAAACTATCAGCGTAGGGTAACACTGAGAGGAATCAGGGGCTGGGCCAGCACCCCCCAAATGCCCTCCCACCCCCACACAAAGTGACCCCTTGTCTTTTGTGGCTTTCCAACGTGCCCTGCGAGACAACACGCAGTCTGTGCACCGCAGACGCTCAAACCCCAGCTGCCCAGCGTTTTCCCAAACACTCAGAGAAACAGTGCTCAGCGCATTTATTTCTCCAGATGCATCTTTAAAAAGAAAAAGAAAAGCTGGAGACAGGATGGTAGAGTGGGTAGGGCTTAGCTCCCCAGTAGGAAAGGTGAACAAAAAGGTAGATGGCCTTGACCCCTGCTCTCAGCCTCCCAAAAGCTTCTGCATCCACAGGAACAATGCAATACCCAGCAGGACGGTTGTGAGAGTTACAAACAATCAGGCATGCGACGGGCTCAGGCCTTTGAACGTGGCTGATCGTCATGACTAGTTACTGATTTAATGTTCACGAAGACGTTCTGAGGTGGATGCTATTAATAGCCCTGTTTTACAGATGAGGAAACTAAGGCATGGAAAGGTTCATTCATTTGTCCCTAGGTCAGGGAGTCTCTCGTTCATTGCCCTGGGTGCCAGGCACTATAGAGAGTCCCACTTGACCTTTGCAAGCACTGTAAGAAAGGAACCATCACCCCACATGTTTAAACAGGACACCGAGGCTCAAAGACGCACCGTAAGTTCCTTCTGGTTACACAGCAATTACACAGCATCACTGAGATTCAGAGCTGGCACAGAGCTTGAGCCCTGAACTGTCACAAAACCCAGTGGCCCCCTCCCCTGTCCCAGGGGCCACTGCTCTCCCCCTTCCACGCCTTTTTCTCATAAAGGCAAAAAATTAAGGTCTTTGAGATCTGGCCAAACTGGGACCTGAACTTTCATCTCAGGAGCTCATTGAAAGGTCAGGGCGGGCCTGCCAATGATTGACAGCTGAACTTCATCACCTCCATCACGCACTAGGAAGTCACTCAGTTCACTGAGTTCGATTGCAACATGGAATTAAGAGACAGTTTCTTATATTCCTCTTAGGCAGGCAAAGACTTACAAAAGTGCTCTCTCACCAAATACCTATCAAGCTCAAACAGAACCGTGTTCATTCATCTGCAAGCTCTTTGGTCTGTTAAGATGAGCATTATTGGTACCATTGATCAGTTATATTTACAAAGTCACCTAGAAATTTTAATAGTTTCCCTCCTAAAACTTAGCAAAGTCCAAGAAGCTCTAAGGTTGGTAAACACTGAGTCAGTCTGTGTCGTGTAGGGTTTGTTTGGGGACGCAGGGCCATGATGCCTGGTACAGACAGGGGATTTGTTACAGGATGAGACCACCCCTCCCTCCGGTGGAGGGGACTGACGTTGAGGGAGCCGAGTGAGGGGTCTCCAGTCCTGGTGCTTCTGGTTCTGGGCCTGGGCCTGAACTCAGCAGAACTGGATGTGAGGGAGATGGGCACCAAGTAGGGAGACCAACCACGACCTGAAACCGCCAAGAGACACTAGAACCCGTCTTTCCTCCTCGTCTCTGCTCTCCTGACAGCCACAGGCTGTCCAGAAAGGATCCAGCCCTGTAACCATTCTCCTTACATTGACAATGGCGAGATATTTCTTCCAGACAGCCCTCGCACGTGACCTGCAGGAGCAGCTGACCGTCCTCGGGCACTATGGATCTGCACACCCGCCTGGACCAGGATGCAAACACCAGGAGGAGCTGACGGGGGAATGGGGGAGGGGGCTGGGGTGGAGGAGAGCCGGCCCCACGGGAGGAAGGCAGCACAGCCCGGAGGCTGGAGCAAACTGCGCACCCACCTCAGAGCGCTTGGGAAGTGGGTGCCCCTCCCCTTCTTCCCTCTTCTACATCTTGTGCCCATTTGTCCGGCAGGCAACCCCGGTCTAAACGGATTCAGGAGGGAGTTCCCTGGTGGTGCAGTGGCTAAGGCTTCGGTGCTCTCAACGCTGTGGCCTGGGTTCGATTCCCAGCCAGGGAACGACCCAAAAACAAAATAAACAAATAAATAAAAAGACACAGGAGGGCAAATTCCAGGAAATGCCCTACTTTAGCTGAGTCGGCACAGTGCAGACCCTCCCTCCATCAGCTGAGTGTCCATCCTCGAAAACGGGCAATAGAGCCACGAATGCATGCCCCCCCACCCCTTCGCTTGCATGGCAAATACTGGGGACGCGGTGGACACGCGGAGTCCTGCTTCTTTCCTCTGGGTCCTGGACTCCTCGCTTCTCTTAAACGCAGCGCCTCCCAGCACGTGGATGCCTCCACGAGCTGCCAAAGTCCTGCTTTTAGAACACGGATCGTGTCCCTCGCTGTCCTCAGGCTCCCGATGGCTTCCCGGTCCACCCAGGCTAAAGCCCACCGGCCTGCGCACAGCCTGGAGTCCCTCTGCGGCCTGGCCGCGGCCACCGCTCTGCTCCCATTCCCCGCTAGCTCCAGCCTGCACCCCACGCGGCCACTGGGTCCCACCCAGCAGGTCCCTCCCACCTCCGGGTCTGTGCACTCACTGTCCCCTCTGCCTGGACCGTTCTCCCACTGAATCTCACAGGACCCATCCTCCATCACAGGGCTCTTACTGAGCAAGGTCCCCCCTGTCCCCCGACATAGAACCTCCAGGACACCTCCCCTGCACTCCCCAGTGTCCCATCTCTTCACAGAGTTTCTCACTGTCCATTTGTCACGTGCTTAGCTGGGTCTCCCCCACTGCACAGGACACCCCAAGGAGGGCAGGGACGCTGTTTCACCTAGAGTGTCTTTGTCCCCGCCTTACTCTGTCCCATTCTCTCTTGTTTGATCTCCTTCACAGCACTTCTCACCATCTGAATCTACTTGTTGTGAGAGCATTTACTTGTTTGCTGCCTGTTTGTCCCCACTCAAAGGCAAGCTGGGGGGGAGGGGTGGGGAAGGGACGGGGTGGCCCTCAAGTTCTAAGGCGGAGGCTGGCAGATGCGCAGCTCTCTTCTGGAGGAGAGGTGCTCTCCATGAGAGACAGCTACTGCTAAAGCAACCTCATGCCCCAGGGGCAAATCGCAGCCATAAACCTGCTCCCCTGTGTTGCATCTTAAAAATCCTGAGGCCCCACCTGGCCAAGCGATCAGAATTCACGTCGCCCAGTGAGGGACAGACCGACATCGTGTGCTTCCTGGCGTGATGCCCTGATCCCAACACCACTCTCGGAGTTTGCCCGTCAACAAAACGTTTAACCAAGTTGAGCCGGGAGGAAGGAAAGAGAAAACCAAACCCAGGCGGCCTGCTCTCCTCCAGGCTGTCCCTGTCAGAAAAGACAGGTTCTAGAATAAAGGGGACTGAAGAGACAAGCCCATCAATGACTGTGGATCTGGGATCAGGAAATGAATTGCTCTGAATGGCATTGGGGGTGGGGGTTGGGGGAACACCTGGGGGATTTGAATGGGAACCGTACGGACAGTGGTATTCCCTTAATGTTGAATTTTGGGAATGTGATCATTGCCTGTGCTTATGTGAGAATATTCTCACTCTTAGCAATACTTGCTGAGGTTTTAAGGTGTAAAAGGGCACGATGTCTACAATGTAGTCTTTAGTGAATCAGAAAAAAATAATAATAATAACAACATGAACGTATTATACCTTGTACATAGGACACAATGTATAGTGTACTTTACACAGAAAGCAAATGTGGTGAAATGTGAACCATCTGAAGAATCTGGGTGAAAGGGGGTGAAATGTGAACCATCTGAAAGAATCTGAGTGGTGGTATTTAATGATGCTATCCTCGCCATGTTCCTGCAGTTCGAGATTTTCAAAATAAAAATTTGAAAAAAAAAAATTTCAAAGCACCCAGATGGATGACTGGATAAAGAAAAGGCAGTGTACACGTAGAATGGAGAATTAGCATTATTCCACCTTAAAGACGGAAGGCGGACCTGCCACGTGCGACCACATGGGTGAACCCTGGGGACATTACATTATACTGAGTGCAAGAAGGTCACGGAAGGGCAAATGCTGCCTGAGCCACTTACAAGTCCAACTCACAGAAGCCAAGGGTGGCATGGCGGTACCGGTGCGGGGGCAGGGGAAACGGGCAGGTGTTACCCCACAGGAACCCAACGGCAGCTACGCAGACAAGGGACCTGGGAGGAACCGCTACGCACCGCCGCG
>PVJL010007644.1:0-31049 GCA_004026885.1 Lyroderma lyra | reverse complement strand
CACACCTCCTTGGCCTCTCTGAAGCCGCCCTCAGTAGGTCAGTAGTGACTCCACAGGCCCCTGATGCCCTCAGGAAGTCTTATCTATGCATTTGACTCCTGGAGATAAGCAGCAAAGAACATGGTAAGCAGAAGGAGGGGTGCTGATCACCAAGCCTTCTGCTCTCACCAACCATGTCACCTCCCTGACCCCGCTCGTACTGTGGCCACGGGTGTGTGAAGCAGTCAGCTGTCAGGAGAGCTCACAGAGTTGACACAGACCCAGTGGGAGCCGGGTTAAATAATTAACTCAGCCCCGACTCCAGCCTGCACTTTCTGGTCCTACACTCGGAATGGAAGTCTCTAAAGCC
Organism: Lyroderma lyra; assembly: GCA_004026885.1. Taxonomy (NCBI): domain Eukaryota; kingdom Metazoa; phylum Chordata; class Mammalia; order Chiroptera; family Megadermatidae; genus Lyroderma; species Lyroderma lyra. The sequence goes on along the minus strand of PVJL010007644.1, from coordinate 30,700 downwards.
CGAACCTCTCACAGAAGGTTCATAGCAGGAAGCAGTGTTTCGAAAAATGCACATCTAAGCATAAGGTGCCAAAGGCGTTTGAAACTATGAAACAGGCAGAAAGAAAAAGGACGTTTGAGCAGACAACACAAGTGAGGACGCGCGCGTGATTTTTTAAGTTATGAGACACTTCGAACGTGTAGAAAAGCGTCTACCATCCGGCCCTGTCAACTCTCAACATTGGCCGCTCAAGCCCCAATATTCTCCTAAGAAATAAAATCACGTGGATACAGCTGAGTTGCCCCGGCTTCGTTTAAAAGATTGAGTCTCGTTCCACCTTTCTCAGAAGTAACGGCTACCTGAATTCTTGATTTTGTTGTTATTTCCAAACATGTTTTATATGATTACTACATAGGAATGTATTCGCAATCAACATGTGGTACTGTTTGTAGGTTTCATTGGGTGCGTATCTTTCCGCAATTTGCTTATTATTCAACATGATGCTTTTGAGATCTTTGCTGATGATACTCAGAGCTCCAATTCATTTAACTTCAAAATAATATTCCACTGAATGACTTTATCCCAATTGATTTGCCCCCATCGTGTTGCTAGACCTGCTGTTTGTTTCCAGTTTTAACTACGTCACGTCCTCCCGCCATCAACACGCCACCCGTGTCCCTTGGTGTGCACGTGTGGGGCTCCTCCTCTGGGGACCACGGAAGCGCCAGGTCACAGAGACGCACGTCCGCATCTCTATTCCACCTTGTCAGATTGCTCTCCAAAGTGGCTCCTGCCAGTTCTCTGAGTTCCCACTGCTGTACACTTCAACAGGATTTTATTCCAAGTTTTAGTCCACATCCAACTCTTAACAGTTTTAATTCACTAGGAGAAAAAACCTGACTAAACCTATGACTTAAAATAGCCCAACTTTCCTTTCTTACTCCATAATTATATTTACACTTTATGTAAAAGGCTCCTATCTCTGAGACAGAGAACAGCCAGCACATGCGTTAACATAGCAATCATGATAATGATTTAAAAATAACAGCCAACACACTGAGTATTGACTGCATGTCGGGAACTTTCTCCATTCAGTAGATGCAAGAGCTCATTTCATCCTCACAACCCTCTTATTTAAATAGGATTATTACGATTCCAAGTTTGCAGAGGAGCTTAAAGTAGATAAGCAATTGGCCAAAGCTACACAGCTAGGAATTGGGGACACACGATTGGGGTCATTCCCTATAAACTGTGTAACTTTGGAAAATTTACTTAGTTTCTCTGCCTTCATTTCCTCGCCTTATATAGGAGGAAAATAATAGGATCTGTCTCACAGGAATGGAACTGATGACAGGCGACAAGTAAAACAATAATGAAATATTTTCCTATTCTCAGGATGTATTAGTAAAAGAAGAATACGTTTACTTCAGCATGACTTAAGCTATGTCACGGACCAGCAGGCAATTTCTGGGGGGCCAGGCTCAGTCCGCAGACAGGTGGTTGACCAGCTCTGTTACCCCATTTTCTCAGTCAGTTCTTAGCATCATCTCAGAGTGGTTGCAAGTCCGGGCCAACATCCCGGTGCCCCCACGTGCTAATTGGGGAACCTCGTGGAAACCCGGTTTCCTCACCTGCTTCGGCACCTGGCAGAACGCTTGGCACGTAACTGACCTTCAATAAACGGCAATTGTTTCTCCTTTTATGGCCCTGGTGATCCTTGCCTCCTGGTATCATCCATTCATTTTGTTTGCACTGCCCCTGCCAACTGGCATTTCTACCCCAACACGTGGACACTGACAGTGGTAATGCTTTTCCATCGCTATCCATCTAGGCCGGTCACAGGCCGGGGCACTCCAGCGCCGATGCCCTCGCTGACCACAGTGACCTAGAAAGCATGAAACCCTCAGTGACCCTACCTGGGCAGGTGCCACCCCCCGGCTGGAGCACCTCCCGCACCTGCGGAAGCAAAGCGGACTGTCACCTGCCATCCAAAGGTCACAGGAACGCCGAGCGGCTATCAGGTGCTGAGCCTGTTTCTCTGGGAGTCACCTGCTGGGAATTTTCACAAAATCTGCTCACGCCCCACTTTTAAAGCTTATCCAAGCGATTCGGGCCACGAAGGGCAACGGCCCTCATCTGCCCTCGGAGCTCTAGCTTGGCGCTCGGTACAGAGATGTCACGTTTGTCACCTCTGCGTCCCCTTTGGGTTTTGACGTGGTATTAGTTGTCTGACCCCAAGGTCTGCTTGGGGCTTTGTCATACCCTTAATGAGAAGGAAAATCGGGGTAGAGGAAAGGGGAGCTCTTTTTCGAAGCCCATCGGTGGTGGGTTTTTGTGCTACACACAGTTAATCCTCACATTGATTCGTTGGGTATCACTGTCCTAGTTTGCTCAGAGATGTCGAGTCTGGTCCTAAGCCCACAGGTGGTAAGCAAGGTACAAAGGATTTGGCCCCAGGTCCACCGGACACAAGGCCCGAGCTCCTTCACCACATGGCACAGTCTGGATCGTAGGAAATCGATTATGGATTGGGTTCCTATGTGTGTCGGCAATTTAACACGGGGACGTTTGGGGTCAATGCCCGGGAACCTGCGTCAACAAGCCCCCGAAGATTCTGATGCCTGCCCTGGCCGGAGAACCATGCTTTGGAGGGTGGCAGAGACGCCTGGCCACTGCTCAGGCCGTGGGAGCCCACCCTGCTAGCAGGCAGAATCAGATCTGGGTTAAGGGTCCCATGAGGGACACTGTTGTCAAGCTAGTTCTTCCAGGGTAGGCGGCAGAAAGTCCTCTTTCCTCCCTTCTTTGGACCTTTTCCTCCTTAGCAGCCAGCAGGACTACGGGGGTTCACAGCCAGAGTTGTTGCTGAGAAGTGAGAAGTGAGGGCAGCAAAGGGAAGGGCTGCGGGGCGGGGACAGGAGCAGGCGGAGGAGACTGGACAGAGAAGGGGAGGGAAGAGAAAGAGATGGTGCAGAAGCTCCAGGATCTGGTTATTACAAAATGCGCCTTGGGGTCCAGCACGCTGGGCCTGAGACTGCGGTTCTGACACCTCCGCGCCGGCATGCAAACGGCGGGTCCCTGCACTCCCATCGCCTCCTCTTCCCCCACTCACGCTTGAGTCAAAACGGAGACCTGATGGCCGCCTTGCTCTGTAACGGAGGTGCTCCCACCCAGGGTTCCCAATCCCCACAGCCGGGCCTGTGAAAGCCCGGAGCACCGGGCTCGCCACCCCCACCCCCACCCCCACCAGCGATTCACATTCAAAAAATTTGCATTTCTAACAAGCCCCCCGGGGGGTGCAAATGATGCTGGCGTGTTAAGTACCAGTACTCTAAGTAGCAGAACTTTTTCTGATATTTCTATGGCATGAAGTGACAAGGACTGCCTTTATTTATTCTGGATGTTAATGATTTCTGGTGTTAATAAAGGGGCGGAGGCAAGTTATTGCTTCACAAACCCTCCCTGCTGGAGGAGTACCAGGCCCCGACCATCCTAAATGCAATGCAATGCTGCCACCTGCTGGTGGTCTCGGGAAGTGCAAACAGCGTCCGACATCCCGCGGGAAAATGACTCGTTGCCTATTTACCTTGGCAACCACATGGGATGCTGCTAGTCACGGACCACCACCCTCCCCGCCTTTCTTTCTTTAGAGAATAAGCATGGCTTGGGTGGGTAAGAAATCAGTCCCCTGCTTCTCACCTGAACGGCGCCGGACACGTGGAAATAATGGTGATAGCGAATAACTGCCAGCGTTTGCAATGTGCCAGGGATCGCACGTCAGCAGCTCGTGTCTGAACGCCACTGCTCCCAGGCTTCCTATGGGAAACGGAGGCGCGGGGGATCTAAGAAACTTGCTTAAAGTCACACAGCAAAAACGTGGCGGAGACAGAATCCAAACCAGGCAGCCTTCCTCTGGAGTCACCTGCTGTGCTGCCCCCCAAAATAGCTGGAGAAGTGCCCAATAAATATGTTTTGGATTAATTACCCCTCCCCCCAAAACTTAGCACTGGACTATGCTTTAGATCCAAACTTTTCCACCCCTTCATTGTATATTTTATAAAAGCAACCCAAAGCACAGAGAGATGATGTGACTTGCCTGTGGTCACAAAGCAACTTGGGGACAGGTCAGCAAGGTCACTTGGGTTCCTTTGGCCAGATGCCACTTTCAGCAACATTTACTGAGTTAGCTCCAGCACTGAGTTATATTTGGGGACTATGACTCTAGAAATAATTATTTGACTCATTAAAAATATATATAATCCATGGCCCACCACATTCTATTCTTCCACTTAAAAATTATTTTCCAGCTATCCAAATACTTTGGCATGTATTCCCTGGATTATTTACTCAATTTTTTCCTATAATCCATTCATTTTTTTATTTGTCCTTGTCCTAAGTAATATCAGTCAAATTGTGTATGCTTTTACTTGATACATTTCTTATTTGGCCTATTCACTTGAAATACACAGAATCCACTTGTGTAATGCCTAAAAGCATCCTGCTGTCCACCAGTGACACCCCACCATGTTTCGGGGGAAGTGACTGGGACCCACATTCCTCTCTTGACAACGATATCTGTAGGTCGTGTAATGTCGGGCAGGTTATTAACCTCACTGCACCCCAGTTTTGTCATCTGAAAAGTGGGTTAATATCATTCCCTACCTGGTGTGGGAATTAAACGCGATAACCCTGTTACCTGGGCTTTGTAATAGCCTTGTTTCAGGACGGCACAGGTACGGAGTGGAATTCGGCCTGCTATTTTCATTTTGGAAGATGTGCCCAGCTTTAACTGGTACTTGGAGTTGCTAACTCCACAGGTGGTCAGTAATACAATGGGTCTTACGGGACCTGCTTTCCCCAGGCCGCGCGCTGGCCCGTCTCTCCTGGCGCCCCTCCCAGCCCCCTTCCCACCCCCACCCCCACCCCCGGAGCTCTGCCTCCGAGCGCCAGTCTGCGCGGACTGAGTCAGTACACTGCCCACCCTGGGCTTCTGGCTTCCGGGTGGGTTTGGCCAGTGGAGGACCAAGTAGGTCATGAGAAGAAGGGAGGAGGGTGAGGCGACCTCAGGCTGGCTGTGTCCTTCTACAGAAGGTGGCCGTTCCTATGGCAACCAGCTTTATCCCTCTGTCCTTCTCGTTGGGTCCACTGCTGCTACCCTTGTCCCCACCCACACGTTGGTAATCCATCCTGCGGGAGACAGACCTTCCTGCAGTTGTCCTCATTTGCAGGTGCCCTCTGCTTGCTTGTGACCCTGACCGGTACACTCCTGGATGGCTCTCTCGGACGCTAGTGACTCTCATGACTCCACAGTGCCGGGAGGAGAAAGCCGATGGGGGACGAAGTCCCAGAACTGAAACGCGTGCCCCTTCTAATAACTGATACCCGTCAAGGAGGCAAACGTGGGGGCAAGCGTGTGGGTGGACGGAGACGTGCCTTCTGCACTCTCTGCACAGCTGTCCCTGGCCTCGGACAAGGCTCAGACCTCTTGTGAAGGTTCACATACTACTGTCACCGGGACAAGAAAAATTAGGACAGGAAATTGGCAGCGATGCCTGCGTCCTCACGGATGGCATGACCGGGTGGGAACACTGTGGGCCCCAGTTTTTAAAGCTCCTCTCCTCTCTCTCTCTCCTTTGGGGGACTGAGAGTCATGCTGACAACGTGCTGACTTCCGAGTAGTAAAAATCACTGGCTGCACATTTAACCATCGCAAACACCAGGCGAGCGCTTCCGGCCGGCCGGGCATGGCGTTGCCTGCCTCTCCAGCTTCACCAAAATCCTCAGGGTGAGTGCAATTGTCCTTCCTGCTCACGGATGAGGGACTGGAGGCTGAAGGGAGAGAAAGCACTCACACTCAGCATGGCCCAGCAGACAGATCCAAACCCAGGTCTATCCGAGGCCCGGGGTTGGGCGAGAGGCAGACGGGGTTTCAATGCTGTCAGGCTCACTGCGTGCTTGGGGCACCCTGGGCCCGTCGCCAAGACTTGGAATCCATGTTGTTAAAACAAGGCTAATACTACAATGTCTGTGTCCCAGGACTGTGCTGAAGATACACCGAGGGTCTCTGCCCCCTACGGATATCCCTGCCACCTGGTGGGTGTTCAAGCACGTGAAGGGGGTTGGCACTGGCAGGGCATGGAGCTCCTCTTTGTTTTTGCACATCTGATTTTGTAATTCTTTATTTTGGCCAATGTGAGTTAGGGCTCACATTGAGGAATAGTCATAACACCAAACAAAACAGCCACCACTTACTTCGTGCCCGCATTGGGCCAGAAGTGCTGCATGTACCATCATCTCATTTCAACCCCACACGATCCTAACATAGAGGGACTGTGACTGTCCCTGTATCCGTAGCAAATGAACCGACCAACAGAGAGGTTAAGCAACTTGCCCAAGGCTGCACAGCTAGGAGGCGGCAGAACTCCCATTACAACCCAGATCTGCTTTGCTCCTGCACCTTTGCCCCTAACAGCTGCCCTATACCACATATCCATTTTGTATTGCGTTTAACAAATAGCCTTTTACAGGCAGAGAAAACTGAGGCCCAGAGGAGTGAAGTAACTCACTCAAAATCACACAGCCTTTCCAATTCCAAACTCACTTTTTCTTAAGTTTACAAACAAATCCAAAGTCAGGCCCTAGAGTACTTTAGGAGTGGCAGAGTACTTGAGTCACCCACAGGCTTATCGATATTATACTGTCATGTTACAAAACCGTGTTCTTTGCAAAAAAGGGCGAAGAAAACAAATACTGGTTGTCAACCCTCAGCCTCACTATAGAACAGTGACGGGTGGAGGGTGGCCTCCGTGGGAATGTCAGAGATGTGAAACACAAGCTCGGTGCTGGTGCAACCTCAGCCATCCGGAGGACCACCACCCCAGGTGTCCGCAGGCAAAATAACCGCATCTAGTGTCCACCAGCAGCACCGGGCCGGGCGAAGGCGTGGCAGAGGAGCCCGGGAGGACCTACTGGGCTGAGCCCTAAAGGTTAATTGCTCTGAGTAATTCTGTGACACTTCGTCTCGGTGCCAAATGACCTGAGACAATATTGACCGAGATCCAGACCACACCAGAAAGCAAACACACATGGAACCCAAGTCCTGAGGCAGAAAGCGCCCCAGCAAGGACCTGAATGCCTGGGAAGATTCTGGGGAGGCAGCGCCCTCGGCACCTGACGTCTGGGGCTTCTATGAAAGCTCTGTGTGTGCAGGGAGAAGGTGGGCCGTCCCAGGTAGTCCCCACGCAGGCCTCAGTCCAGCCTGCAGGAGCTCTCGTGCTGGGCGGTAACACAGAGCTGCCCCCATGAAGTCAGGTACTCAGGTCTTCCCGTCTCTGCACCCACCAGTCATTGCATAGTGACGGCCCGGGAAGGCGCATGACCTGGGCAGACGGCAGGTTCCAGAGAGAGAAAGAGCCCTCCACTGGGGACTGAGCCTCGGTGGTAGAGGAGTGGTCATGGTTGTGGGGGACACCGAGGCAGCCACGGCAGCCAGAGCTGGGATGAGAACTCCTGTCCCTGCGATGGACGCTGGAGCCTCTGGGAAGGGCCCCTGGGGACACATCCTCGTCTCCTGCAGGCTCTTTCCGGACGCTGCGGACGACCCCCACACCCATCAGACCGAAGCTCACGGCCACAAGCACGGGCAGGTCTGCGCCCACCCCACGGGCCTGCGTGCACGCGGCGGGCACGCTGCTCTCCATGCCGCTGGCCGTGAGGGTCAGATCTGCCGGTCACCTGCCAATGCGGGTCACCAGGCTCCCGGGCAATTCGCTCCGGGCTCTCACGGGACGCCTTCTGGGAAAGTGGAGGGCTTTTCCTGAAGAGTCACACACTGTCCCTGTGTGGATGGGAATAAGCTGACTGGCCAGGAAGGGGAAAGCAAATTCCAGAAATAATGCCTCAAAAAAAATAAAATAAAATAAATAAACAAACCATCTTGATTCTGAGGTGCTCATTTAATAAAGGGAAATATGTGACATCGAACTTTCCAGGCCTATCGTAGACTAGAGGAAGGGTGGCTACTGGGGCCACAGGTGCCTCTTAGGCCCTCGGAGCCGTGACGAACACAGTAAGGGCCCGTGTCGCGCCGTCTCTCCGTTCTGGAAGCGGCGACGTGAAGCATCTCTAGCCGACGTCCGCCCTGGGCTGCTGTGCTCTGACACGGAGACCGGAGCGCGGGGAGGAAGGCCCAGCGAAGCCCGGAGCCTGTCTGCAGCCTCCTCCTTCATTCCCGATGACGGGGAGAATCCGGGAGCGCCCCCTAACGCCCCTTCCTACTCCACGTGCACCCCTATTACTGACGCTTCTCCTTGAGAACGGCCCTCTGACCGAAGCCCCTGCCCCCCGTCAGCACAGTACGTGACTTCATCGCACCCTGTGCTCCCCGCAGTGATGCCCGGGACAAGCTGGACACGTGGCGGGAAACCAGGAAGCGGGTGGGGCGTGGAGGCCATGGATCCCTATCATTAGGGGAAAGAACCAATGACTAAACCTGTGGGCGTCTCACCAGGGTGCGATCTCCACCCTGGCCCGTGTGGATTCGTCCCCTCAGGGCCTGTCCCCGGCGGTGCTGTCCCTCCTGCGTTGTTGATCTCCCTGTAGGTTCTGGATGGGCACAGAGGTGGGCAAGCGGCCGGGAAGCTGGTGTTGGAGCCCCGCCCTGCAAGATCGGAGGGGGGCCACTGGGTGAGCTCCCTCCCTGTCCGTGCTCGAAACATGCACTGTGTCCCCGACGACACTCGGACCTGTGAGGTCAAGGTCAGCTTTCTCAGCAGGGCTGTCATACAGAAGCGAACGTGGTCCCTCCCTTTCCAAACCCAGAACCCTAAGTGGCAGGAATTGGATCTCTAAAAAAAATGCTGGATCCACTATTCACAGGGGCCAAATCATGAAACAGCCAGTGCCCTCTGGTAGCGACTAGATAAAGCCGCTGTGGTCCATCTCCACCACGGAGTATGACTCAGCCATGAGGAAAGGAGAAATAGGGCCACGTACGACAACGTGGATGGACCCGGAGACCATCTGCAGAGCGAAATAAGCCGGACAGAAAAACACCAAGAACCGTATGATTTCACTCATTTGTGGAACACAAAGCTGAAAGCAACAAAGACACAAAAACTCTTGGGCATGATCAATAGTTTAGTGGTTAGTGGTGATCTGAGGGTATGGGGAGGGGTGGGAGGGGGGAGGGGGAGTCAAATACGTGGTGATGGAAAGAGAGCTGACCCCGGGTGATGAACACCTCACACACACATAGAGGATGTATTGTAGAATGGTACACCTGGAGCCTGTGTAATTTTTACTAATCAATGTCACCCCAAAAAACCTAACAATAAAAAGAAAAAAATGCTGGATAGCATAAAAGTGAGCCGCACTTAATAACAAAAAAATATATCTGAAAAAAAAAATATATATCTGGCATCTGTTGAGACTCTTCGCTAAGAGTCTAAAGACACGGCTGAGCGGCTGGGCCAGCCAGGGCAGCACCTTCTTGTGGGTTTCCTGTTAATTCAACAAAAACGTCCTCACACCCAGGCCACCGTCAGCGGGTCTCCTGCTCCCTGTGGCTGAACGCATCTGAACCGGTTTGCCGGCCACCATTCCCTTCCCCTCCAGCCAACCCTCAGGAACGACCCCAAAATACGCTTGCCAGACCTCGCACACACGAAAGTACAGGACGCCAGTCAAATCCCAACGTCACGGGAATAGCAAATAATTGTTTAGTATAAATACGTCCAAACTCGTGCCCGGGACATCCTCCTCTCTGCTATGGAATGGCTGGGACATGCTTAGTGTAAAAAACTCAGTCACTGTCGTACCTGACACTCAAATTTAACAGGCACCCTAAAATTCCAGACCATGAAATGTCTCATTTTAACCCTAAGTGTGCGTTTCAGGGGCATTGCGTACATTTACACTGCGATGCAACCATCACCACCATGCACCCCTGGAACTGTGTGATTTCCCCAAACTTAACTCTGACCCCATTAAACACTGACTCCCCTTCCCCAGCCCCCGTGCCACCCCGTCCCCTGCCGTTCCTGACAACCACCATTCTGCTCTGTCTCCTTGGGTGTAAGTGGAATCAGACATTATTTGTCCTTTTGTGCCTGACGTATTTACTTAGCGTAATGTCTGCAGGGTTCATCCGTGTCGTGGTATGTGTCAGAATTTCATTATTTTTTCTGGCAACATGACTGCGAATTCCCACAGTATAGACACCTCGGGGGGACCCTTCAGATCAAAGCCCGAACTGCTGGCATCACAGTTGGACTCTTTCCCGGCCCCATTCACGGCCTTACTCTCTGGTGTGAACAGTGATCATCGTGACTGTAGTCACCCTGTGCCATGTTCCCGCTGGGCGACCTGGGAAGCCCAGAGCCCGGGGGCTTCTACACTCCACCCTCCAAGCGTCTTATCCCCGATGTTCAGCTTTTAGAGGGAACCCACGCCCTGCAGAGCGGTCACCAAACTTTCACCCACCCTGCTACCACAGTTCTCCACTGGGGCACTTCTGTGCCCGAGGACTCACTTGGCCATGTCCAGGGACAGGTGAGGTTGTCCCAACTGGGGGCGGGAGGTGTTACTGGCATACAGCATGGCCACAGATGCTGCTACACATCCTACAGGACACAGGCCAGTCACACGTCAGAGGACGGTCCAGCCCCAAATGTCAACAATGCCGACGCCACAGGACCCTGCTCTACCTTTAATACCGCGGCAGTGACACGCTGCTGGCGTCCACAGCAGTGATGTACCAGACAGCGAGCTAAACGTGCTACATACATTAGGCGTTGGGCTCTCTGGGACAGTCCACGGTTTGATTTGGGACAGGATATGTGTCTTCTCTGAGCCTCTGTCTTCTCTTTACCCAGACAGATACTTCTTACGGATGGGATTGTAGTAAGGAGCACATGGGATCTCGTACGAGAAAGTGGTCTGGAAACGCGAAGTGACGGGTGGACACAACAAGACAAAGTGCATGTTAGCGTTCCTGTCTCGGCCGAAGCAGGGTGGGCCTGACCACCACAAACGTCTGGGCCGTGCCCGCCTCTGGCTCAGGGATCAAAGACGCAGAGTGAGCTAAGAGGCAGGGGTGTCCGCAAGGCTGGCCGGGGTGGGGCCCGGCAGAGGCGGCGGGAGAGACTGCCGATGACCGACGTGCCCCAGCCCGGATTCCGGGAAAGCAGGTTGCTAACAACAGCTGACAACTCCGGGAGTTTGTCAATATTTGGAGAAGGGTGACGACTGTCAAAGGAGCAGATTAGGAAGCAAACCAAGTCAGGAGATGTGATGATGAGCACCACCCTGGGGACGAGTGGCTGAGAGAAACTGTTCTCAGTGAACGTCTGCCGTGTGGCCACGGGGACGTGAATTCTTCTACCGGGAAGCTCAGACTTTGGGGACTCGCGGCCGCCTCCAACCGGGGCTCTGGGCTTGCTTAATGGTCTGTGCTCACCATCTCGGAATTCTTAGTCATTTCACCCTTGAACTTGTTTCGTGGCAGTAAAATCGGATGGGACGACTGCTGAGGCTGTCCAACCCAGAACGCTGACAACACCCAACGCTCACGAGGCGATGGAGACGGGGGACCCTCGCTCGCTGCTGGGGGAAGGCAGAGCAGGACAGACACGCTGGAAGACAGTTGGGCAGTTTCAGTAAAGCTGAGCACTCGCCCCATGCGCTCCAGCAGTCGGGCTCCTTGGTATTACCCAGAGGGGCTGCAAACCTCCGTCCCCACAAAGCCTCGCCCATGGATGCTCACAGCGGCTTCATTCATAATTGTCAAAAATTAGAAGAAACCAAGATGTCCTTCCGCAGGTGAACGGATGAGCTGTGGTCCGGCCAACGGGAGAGCGTTCGATGCTAAAAGCCAACGCGCCGTCAAGCATGAAAAGACGTGGAGGAAGCTCAGGTGCGTGTCACTAAGTGGAAGAAGCCAATCAGAACAGGCTGCGTCCCGCAGGATGCCGACAGTATGACCTTCTAGAAAAGGCAAAACTATGGACACACTTCCGAGGTCAATGAGGGGCTATCAGAGGGGGGAAAGGCTAATTTGGTAAATTTATGGACAATGAGGCGCGTCCGTAAGCACAGAACATGCAGGTGATGGACACAGCCCCGCCGGCGGCCACCTCACCCACAGGCGGAGAGTTCCAGCGGCCCCACGACGCGCGGGGCTCCAGCAAGCGTCAGAGCGTAGGGCTGGGGCTGCGGGGCCACTGACAGCCCCGAGGAGCCACACTTCCCGTTCGTGTCACCAACGGCCTCAAAGGCAGAAAGAGGGCAGCGCGCGCCGAGGAACGGGAGCAGCAGCAGAACGCTGTCGTGTCCTCCGTCACCAGGTCACCTCTCTGTCGTAGCCCACGTGCTGGAGAGGATGCCATCCAAGGGGAAAGACCCCAACGTCGTCCCGCCTCCTCCCAACCCTCCCGCACTCGTCAGTCAGCCGGCGGCCGCGAGGCGGGGCAGGAGCCACGCGTGTCAAGCGGTGGCAGTTGGCTCGTGCAGGGCGTGCTGTTTCCGTAACAACGGGGTGCGGGTTGTGTGGTTCCGGGGAGCCCCCGTGTGAGTTCGCTGCATTTGAAACCGGGATGGCGCACTCTACAGATGAGGAACACGCGAGCTGGTTATTCAAAATGAAAATTTTCTCTTCACTTAGCATGACTCTGAATAGCAACTAAAGGAGAGAGGGGGGTCGGGGGAGGCAGGCACGGCGGGAGAAGGCAGCAGCTGTCCGTGGACCTCAGTGCTGTCCACAGTACCTTTTCCTGCTTCAGAACAAGGGGCCCCAGTGTCCTCTGGCGCTGAGTCCTGCAAACTGTGTCACCGGCCCCGCTCCCGCCACCACGACTAAGGCAACCCCTGAAGAGGGTCTGCAGCTCCAGACACGCTGCGTGGTGACCTCCTGAACCGCGTTCCTTAGGGCCCAGGTCATGTGCATCCCTCAGCCTCATGTTGTTCTGTAAACCAGGTGCGAAAACCCTGACGACAGTGTGGGTGTCACCGAGAGAGGAGACGGCCTTCCTGGAGGCCATTATTGTCACGAGTAGTTACGGGGGCTAGCCCGCGCACCGACTCTGGGACCGGCGGCTGGCTGTCCCGCCTGGCAGGGTGCTGGGAGCCACGGACGCACCGAGAAGCACAGAGGTGCTCGCAGCCGAGGCCGGCAGCAGAGACTCCGGGGGCGAGCTGGCTGGCTCGCAGGCACGCAGCTAGCTGGGCACTGAGAGCCGCACACGACCTGAACCCAGGGCTGGAGCCTGAGCTCTGGAGCCCGCAGGCCGACCGCCACTGTGCTGGTGTCCCTGCAGCATGTGTGTGTGCGTGCCTGACAGCAGCCTGATACTTGGGCCTGCTCATTCCAGACTTAAAGGCACTGCGCTGAGCTGGAGTGGGGTTCACTTAAACAGTATTTTGTCCCGTCAGTGTCGCTCCCTGTAAGGGGTGTTCTCTGGCTCTCCATTTCTCTCTCCGCAGCCTTGGCTTTTGTTTCTTAATGAGGGTCACCGTCGGTGGTTCTATGTTTATCTGCAGGACCCGTGTTCCATCATAATGAGCCCAGAGAGGGTGGGAACAGGGCCCCCTCGCCTCACCTCTCTAAAACAAGTATTCGTGGCAGGTGCTTCAATGAGCTACTAATGAATAAAGCCACAATGATTACTAGTTTGCCTTTCTTTTAAATGTTTTCTCAAGAACACTGAGTGGTGTAATTTTCCATGTTTCCCTTTTTGCACTGGCTGCTAGGAAGCTCAAAGCTATGTCTTCATCATGAGTATGTAAACCAGCATGTACATTCATTCATAATCCTGGTCCCATCGATGTATCGACTCTTTCTTCTGTATCTCCTCTTGCTATTTTTAATCTATGCTCTCAGACTGTATTGCATAGGTCCTTGTGAGGCACATAAATAAATATCCTTGTTGGGATTGAACAAATCAAACAGCCTGTCTTGAATTTGTCGCCTGCAGATGAAAGGAATGCTTTTTCCAATGCCATGAGCCACCCTCATTACCTGCTTTCCGGTGCCCAAAGCCCGTGGCGGGTGATGTTTATGCGAGTGGGAGTGGTGCTGTGGGTGAGATGCTAGTTCCTTCCAGTGAGGTGGTTAGGCGGCAGTGTTCTGGGATTAATGAAGGTGAAAGGCACACAGAGCTGCAGAACCTTACAGAACGTGTTTTCCCTGCTCTGACCATGACCCACAGTTATGAGGGGAGGGAACTAGCTACCCGGGCCAACCTGGCCGCTGCGATGGGTGAGGGGCAGCAGGCAGGATGCTTGGAGTGCCAGGGAGGCATTAACGCGAGAGCAGTCAGGTGCCAGGCTTTTATTGGAACGCGCAGGACAGCCCCCGAAGCCAGGAAGAACACCTGCTTCTTTCTACCGGGCGGTCAGGGGACAGGAGGGCCCCACCCACGCCCTGTGTATTCAGCCAGCAGGCTCTGGGACGGGGGCAGAAGGCAGGGAGCCTGCTCTGTTGGCAGCCTGCTACGGGGCAGTACCAGTTGTCAGCTGGCGACCAGGCACCCTGCACAGGAGCAGCTCCAGGTGACACCAAGGGACGGCAGGCGCTCCCACCAGGGGCTCCGCAGGTAACCTCTTACAGCTCCTTTGAACATGGCGTGAGGGCTTATCGTGTGTGGCAGTCAGTGGAGGGGGACAGAGAGGGTTGCACTTGAGCCCAGCTCTGCCACTGATTCACTGCGTGGCCTTGGGTGTCTGTAAGCCTCAGTTTCCCCACCTGTGAGATGAACCCAACAAGAGCCTCACTTAAAGGGGTTACGTGGGGATTAAGTGACCATGTGGGCAGTGTCAGGTACAAAGCCACAGAAATAGCTCCTATTTCCATGGAAGCACTGAAGGTCATTTCACATGTAAAACTTGGGGGGGGGGGGGTAGAAGTCAGCAGAAGTGATGCGATTTGGGGACCACAGTGGGAAAGCCACCTTTGAGTCCGTGCCTGGTGACGATGTCTAAGGAAGGAGAGGAGGCAGGGAGGACGCCTCGTGTGCCTTTTGGGGGCCTTTTGGGAGCCTGGGTCTCTCCATAAACTGTCTTATCTGACAGTCAAGACCACCGTTTGCCGTAGCGCTGGGTTCAGACCCCAGGCGCACGACTCCAGGAATCTGCACTGTCCCCTGAACCCTCTCCTCCTGCCTTGAAGGGTCATGTGACCCGAGGCTGGGGGCCCTAGAGCCTCTGCTCCCTCCCCTACGAAATGGACAGAATCGCCACACTGAGATCAAGGTGAAGTTCGTGAGGGCTGGGAGGGCCAATGCGCGGGAACACCTGTGTTCCTAATCGGTGTCGGCTGTCATTTCTGTTGTCACCATCATCTCCATTTTACGATTAGGAAGACGAGGCTAGGGGCCCAGGGGAGAAACGCCCTCCGGGTCTCTCAGAACCGGGGTTGTGGAACTGGGATCCAATCGGGGTCTGGGTTTGAGTGACACGAGCGAGGCCCCCACCCCGGGTGCGGAATCTAAGAGACGCCCAAACCAGCTCAGTCATCAAGCTGGAATTGTATTTTAAGGCAACACCGGCAGCACTGGAAAGCAGCGCCCACGGGTCTACGATGACCCGACTGGCTCGTTAAGTCACGAGCATCCGTGACCGCATTCCTCTCGGTGATTTCTGAAAGCTGCGTTAGAACACGTCCCTCACTCCGACGGCCGCGCTGCCTGGCTGCCCCGGGCCGAGGGCCCCCTCAGCCGCCCCCACCGGCCCTGCAGACCTCGGGCCTGGGGCGTAAGTGCAGAAGCCCGGAGAGCGGGTGCGTGAAGGCGCTTTTCCGTCTCAGGAGCGTCACCAAGCCAGTGTCGGCCGCTCTCGCTCTGCCCAGAGCTGGGCCCGCAGGGGTCGCGGGTGTGCGGGCCCGGATCCCGTGCAAACAGGCGCCCCCCTCGCCGGGCCTCTTCAGAGCTTCCTGATCTGGAGGCGGGCACTCTGCCTTACCTACCTGACAGCCGCACATGAACGAGGGCTCACCATGTGCAATGGGATGAGCCAGGTGCCCGCCCTCACAGACTTGACCTTCGAGAAATCAGCTCACTGGCCTCAGTTTCTTTATCTGTGTAATGGGGGGAGTAAAGAAAACGGAAGCACCTGAAGGTGTCGGGTCCCAGGGCCAGGACTAGGGTAGAGCCAGCGAGGCACCCTGGGGACAGAACTGCAGGGAGACACTCACTCTGCACCTGCCTTAGCCCGAGAGGGCGCATCCTGCCCTTCACACCCGGGTGCCGCTCTCGCCTTCCTCCAACCCTGGCCCTGCCTGGCTCATAATCAGCCTTCAGTTACTGTTACCTGCTGTCGTTATTAGCTCTAAAATGTTTGATGCAACACTAAGAAGGGGGTAGTGAGCTCTGAGCCTTCTAGCAACATCTACCACATATACAGACGTGGTTGAGGATTCCAACAGCGAGGCATGGATGACCAAGCATTTGGTTTTGACAAAGTCACCCCCTCCTGCTGGGCCCACACAGTCCCGTCCCAGGGCGCAGGGCTTGGGGACACGGTGACGGGCGGACTTCAGTCCTCGTCTGTCCCCTGGTGCGGGAGGCAGCCCGCACCCCTGGACGTGGCAGCCCTCGCAGTCTCTACTGTGACCCCAGCTCCATGCTGGGGACACGGGGAGACGCAGGACCGCGGGGCCTGGCCGAGCAGGTCCGTGCCCCTAATGCCCGTTGACCTTGCCGGTCGAGGTGGGGGGCAGGGGGCCGGTTCTACTGGGTGTGCCCGCCTGGCCCTGCTGGCACTGCCCTCAGCTGGGCGGGGAGAGGAAACACACAGTTTATGCACATTCCATGGCATTGATCGAAGGTGTTTCTGTTTGCTCGGTGACTAATTCTGTCACCGTTCCGCCCTCCCAGGACCTCCCCTCCCCTCTGACAGCCACCGCGCCTGCGGCTGCCGGCACTGCCCTCTCTCCGGCCAGCTAGTCTCCTGTTTGCTGTTTCACCTGTTCCCAGGAGGGTTCTCATTATGAACCTGGAACAAAAGCGAGATAACACGAATGCAGTCATGGGTGCAAAAGAGCCACCGTGCTCAACAACCCACGGGCTGCACCCGTCACCCTCTCAGGAGGTGGATGAGGACGGAGCGGTGACCCCGCTCTTTCAACCCCTCTCCCTGCGGACCAGGCGTGGAGGACGGCTGGTCTGAGCTGGGACCTGAACCCCAGCAGCAGGGCTTGCTCTGTGTCACGCACGGACTAGCTCTCTACTCAGCTCTTCAGAGGTGTCAGCCCCTCGGGGACACCGGAGAAAATCACTACCCCCAGCCACTGCCACAGGGTCCCTCCACCTCAGCATTCGTGACATCTGGGGCCAGACCTCTCTCTGCTGGGGGCCTGTCCTGGGCACTGTGGGATGTTTAGCAGCATCTCTCACCTGTACCCCCGAGCGGTCAGCAGCCACCCTCACCCTAAGTCTTGACCATCAAAAATGTCCGCAGACTTTTCTAACCGACCCCTGAGGGACAAAATCTGCCCCTCGGCTTCTGCATTTGAGAAACACGGCTCTTGAGTCGTCGTGAATGAGTAACAAAAAGCAGCTTATTTCTAAGGAGAACGTTGTACCGTACCAATAACACGAAGGACTAGGACAGGATCTAAAATACGAAACACTAATACGTAACACTGGATAAGTGGGGCCAAACAGGACATGAGGTCCCTCTCTCACCAGCATTTGTCAGCACAGACCCACCTCATGCGACCTTCCCCGCAAACACCGGGTGTGGGGACTGTTGGGTAAGTGCCACAGCCTCTCTGTGCCTCAGTTTCTCACCAGCAAACTGAGAAAAATAACAGTATCCAAACTAGGATGTTGTGATAAGGACCAGGGAAGTCAATCCATGCAAATCAGAAGTGCATGACACTTAGATGTGGGCTGGCCAGGCGTCCTGTTTTACACGGGACAGAGAACCACAGTGCTGTCCCACGTCAAACAGGACGTCTGGTCAGCCTGGTCTCACTGAGCTAAACTGAAGGTCTCAGCAGGCTGACCAGACGTCCCATTTGAAAAGGGACAGTCCCACTGTTTTCTGTCCTATTTAAAACGCGTTATCTGGTCAGTCTACGTAGAAAACACTCCAAAATGTGTATTACTGTCATTGTTATGAATACTGTCATTTTCTACCAAAAAAAAAAAAAAAGTCCATTCATAAAGTTCACAGGGCGTCTCCCAAAGCCTTACAGTCGTGGGGTTCACAGAGGCCCGTCTCACTCCAGAGATATTTTTCTTGGAGGAAAGAGGGGAGAGCGACTGCTCCAGTCCCAGGCTGCCCTCCTGCCCACCGCCTGGGGGGCACACGGGCCCCACCTCTCAGCAGCCAGCGGTGGGGGGGGGGGAGGTGAGGCTGTCTGGGAGCAGCGTGGCCTGCACCCCCTGTTCTCGGGACAGAAAGCTGGAGACCTGGGGTTCATCTTACAAACCAGAGTGCCCACAGAGGGTCCCTGAAAGGGCTGGGAATGATTGCAGGTGCCAGGCTGGCCATGATTTGTGGGCCCTGCCTGCCTGCCTCTGAGGCCTGGTTCTCTGTATCAGAGTAGGCGGCACCCCACAGAGGCCCCTGGCTGGGGGACGCTCGCTCACCCTGAAATACCCAAAACAGCAACTCTCAGTGTGGGCGGTCATGGGAATCACCTAGAGATCTTTAAAAATGTACCGACGACTCCTGGGCGCCAGCCCCAGGGACTCTGATGGGAAAGGTCAGGCTGGGGCCTCAGCACAGGGATGTAAACCTCATGGTGACCCTAATGTGCGGCCCGGTTTGAGGACAGGCCGCAAGGACACAGCCAGGAAGTGGAGAAGCAAGGGGACTTGCGTATCTACATGATCCTCCCCCAGCGACAGACACTCCACATTCCCAAAATGCTAGGGCCACGAACACGAGTCCAATTTCAGAAACAAAGCCCTCCACCATATGGCAGCCTGTGTGTACTGTCAGATAAGGTCATCAAAACAAAACAGCTAATGCCCAGGGCTCACGCAAGGGCATTCTGACATCACCCTCAGACTTGGTCCTTCCCAAAATCAAAGCTAGCTCTGTCAGACGAATACGGTTTTCTGGATGAAAACCTCTACATCTGACGTATTTTTCCCCGCTGTTGGAGTGGAGAAAACGTCACAGGAATTGTTGTCTGGACCACCTTGGGCCTCAGTTTTGCCACCTGTGGAGTCGGGATCTACAGAGTCCTTCGGCGGCCTCGAGGGTGATCGGCCCCTTGGGTTTGCCCAGGACCTGCCTGGTTTTAACATGACACGGAACGTCCTCATTCTCGGGATGGCGATGGCCTGGACAGCACGTCACCGTCATGGCATTTCCCCAAAGTGCCTGATCATGAGAACCACCTGCGTACTTGCTAAAACCGCAGATCCAGGGCCCCAGCCTGACGTTTTGGTGGGAATCAGACGTTCCGCCAGGTTCCTCAGTTGACTCCCACTACCAGACGACTCTGGGGGACACTGACTGGAAATGCCATGGGTAATAACGATGGCCTTCCTAATCGTGGCTCACACTCGCATGGCACTTTTGCCAGGCCCTGCTCAGGGCACCTAGCTTATGTGACTTGTAAGTCTCACCACAACCTCTTAAGGTGGGTGCTATTTTACAGAACAGGAAACTGAGGCCCAACAAGACTCAGTAACTTGCCCAGGGTCACTCATTCAAAACCTGGGGTTTGTCTCCAGAGCCCACATTCTTATCCCACATGCCACACTGCTCTCCATCCAGAGCATTCCACATGGGGCGAGCATGTAGCAAGCTCCCCATGCACCCAGATGTGATTTACCATTATTGTTCGATTAGTGGTAGTATCTTTTGGGCATTAAAAGACTTGCAATCCTGTTGCCAACTTTTAACTGAAGGTTTAACTGCCAAACGTAAAACGACCTCGCCAGACACTTTGACCTCCGGCTGCACGTCGGGTGGTACACCCATTTCTGCTGATACTGATCTCAGCCACTAGGTGGCAGTAACCTTTCGGGGTTTGTCCCATAAATCCGGGTCTTCACATTTGAAGGAAGGGCAGGAGCAATTGCCAACACACATGGCATCCCTGCTGGCAGAAATGGCTTTCCCTTCTCCCAGCCCCGCTGGCCCTGGGGTTCCGACAGGCTACTTAAAGTGTGGGATGAGAAAGTTTCTCTCCTGCCTGCACACGTCACGTTATATATTGTTTATTAAGAGGAAGGCATTATGCTACTCACTTTAGAAGCATTAACTCATTGAGTCCTTGTCACAGTCCTCTGAGGCACAGGAAGGCTAATTAACTCACCCAAGGACACACAGCTGTGAGGGGCAGAGAGAAGGTTCATGATCAGGTTGTCTTGCTCCAGGCTTTGTGTCCATAACCAATGCCTCATGCTGTCTTGTCATTGTAAATGGCCTTGTTTGTGGGTTTCTTGTCTATTTGTCTGCTTGTCCACCCCCTTGATTGCAGCTCCATAAGGTCAGGGGACCTCGTCTCTTTAATTCAGTTGTAACCCTAGTGCCGGGCACAGCGTAAGGTATAGAGCTGGTTTTCTCTCTCTCTCTCTCTCTCTCTCTCTCTCTCTCTCTCTCTCTCTCTCCTTGTTCAAGCAATAGATGGGTGAAAATACAGCCAAATAAATTTATAATTACAAGTAGTGCTGAGTGCTATAAAAAAATTGCCAGTGTTAGGATGGTTCTTAACAGGAGACCTAATTTAGGTTGAGGATCAGAGAGTACTAAAAATTATAAGTATTCTTTTAATTATCCTCATCTTAATATCTCCTGATATAATAGCTGTGACTGGCTAAGAGGGAAGACAATGTTACCTACACTGAATACACTTTTCATGACAATCAATAGTTACCCCCCCCCCCAGCAATGACCTGCAATTAAAAAGTGGAACTGCATTTGATGTTAATTCTGTTGAACAGCGAGTTCAAAATCTCCTCTCACTCCTCAAAATAAATCTGAGCAGTTGGTCTACCTGGGCTTATGAGCATGCACCTTAGACCTTGTCAGGTCTCTGCACCTGGCCTCGCAGGCAGAAGGAAGCCCTCTGCTTGCCTTGAGTTTTAATTTTGCTCTCATTTCTCTCCGTTGCAGGAACAATGGGTAACCAAATGAGTGTTCCACAAAGAGCTGAAGACCAAGAGAATGATTCAGAGACCGACTCTCACAAGGTAGCATAGTTAACGGTCACCGGGTGATTAGCTTCTAGTGGGCACAGGTGGGGATGACGGCAGACTAAACGGCCTGCTCCATGCTCATCACACAGACGTGGTGGATGATGAGCTGCCGTTCCTATAGTCAATCCCCCCAGAATCCATCACGGAGCTTGTTGAAAATGGAGGCTCTGAGGCCCCACCTAAATTGCAGGGCTGGGAGCCTATGGATCCTATGTCTTTAAAAACCTCCAAGGTGATTCTTATGGAGCCAATTTAGTACCTGCTCCCAAGTGGCTCTCAACACTGGGGGATTTTGCCCATCTCCACTTGGGGACACTTGGCAATGTCTGGAGACATTTCTGATCATCACAACTCAGGGGATGCTACTGGTCTTATGGGCAGAGGTCGGGGATGCTGCTAAACGTCCTATGACGCACAGGGCAGCCCCACAGCAAAGAATAATCTGGTCCCAAATGTCAGTGTGCACAAGGTGAGAAGCCCAGGTTCAGATCAGTAGTTCACAGCCTTGGCTGCACACTGGAATCATCTGGGAAACTGTAAAAAATTGCAATGCTGGACTTGCAGCCTACAGCAGTTGCATCAGCACCTGTGTGTGGGCATGAGGGGAGGCAGCCACGTGGTCCAGGCCCTCGGGTGTGGCGTGTGCAGCCAAGCGTGAGGACTAGTAGTTTGGGAATCCCTCTGTCAAAAGACTGTCCTGGAAGACTGAGCCCACTCCCAAACGCTCATCACCTATGACCAGGTGGCCAGGAAGTCTAACTTTCCACCATTACTGCTTCTGAGATGGATCCAGTTTCAGGCTTAGGAGCCAGTTACCCCCTGTAGGAGGAAGACAGTACCTACGAACGAATATTAATCACGTCAGGGAAGGAACTCCTGCTCACAATGAAAGGCTGGATTTGAAGAAATGGGCTGAAAACACATAGCCAGCATCAAACCTGACGGCCTGCTGGCATGGCCCGGGGCGCTTCTAAAACTCCCAACAAGTAGCCCCCAAGACCTATGAAGACACGGCCTCCGGGTATGGCCCCAGGCATCAGCAGCTCCTCAAACTCCCCAAACGACCCCACGTCTGGGAGCCTCTGGCCTGGGGGCTGGGCAGGTACAGCAATGACCGCAGCAGTGGTGTGGGGGTCCCTTTGAAGGCCGTTGGCTCGGGCCAACCCATCCCATCAGAAAGTTCCAGAGTCTAATTTTGCATGAGGAGCTGAAAAACAGTGCTGATGTTGGCAACTGACTCCAAAGCACTTTGAAGAATTCTGGGAGCCAAACCAATCACATCTGCACACCAAGTCTTGGCCCGGGAAGGCCCGTTGTAACCTCAGGGCCAGATGGCCACATGATGTTTTAGATTCTGTGACTTCTCGGTGGAGTTGACAATAAATTCAAGAATGCAGGCTTCTTTCAAACAGCGAAACCTGTTCCAAGAATGTAAAGAAAGTAAACATCTTCCCGACTCCGCCAGGAGGTCCCCACCTTTGAAAAGAGGTTGCTATTTCATCTCCTAGTTTCAAATTTTCTCTGCACTTACTAACGTATGCCACTAATAGAATTAGCAAAATAAGACAACCTGCAAAGAACACAGCGTACAATTAATATTCTATTAATGTCAACTATTAGGGGTACAGCTTAGATTATTTTATTACTAAAATGACAGTATATAACATATATTCTTTTGCAACATTTTCCTTTCCATGTAGGTGTATGTGTATGTATATGTGTGAGTATAATGCCCTTCTTTAAGTAAAGTATTGTTACATTACAGAATTACATGCTTATGGTTTTGTAACAAAAGATTTGATAGATTACCAGCTCATAAAAAATTTATGTGTGCATAAACATAAACACATATAGAAATCGTTTTTTAATATCTGTAATAAAACCCAGAAGAGAAAAGGGATCAGGGCGGTGGTCTAAAACTGGAAAGAGGTGATAACAGTGGAGACAGAGGGAGCGGGTGTGGAGCAGAGAAAAAGCAGCAATGAGCTTCCCGCGTGGGACAAGGCTGCTGACCGAAGGCGAGGCTGCCGGTGCCCGTGTGTGCAGGACAGCGGGAAAGGTTGACCTCGCAGGGTTTGGAACCGGCGTGCTAAATTCCTGCACCCCACGGATCAGACACGCGTCCCAGGTGGGCTGGGCGCCCCTCTCTGCACAACGGGGTCTGCCTCACCGGGGCTTTGGGGCTCACTGAGCTGAAGCACCGACAAGGAAATGCACTGAAGATCAGGAGTGGGACACAGTTCCTCTGAGGCTGACGGAAACTGGGCAGTTTCTAAAAACGCAGCCTTTAAATGCAGCGTCGTTTTGTGGGGTACCCTGGTGGCCTTGAGTTCTTGTGATTTCTCCAGAAGACATGACTAATGCTGGCACATGTTCTGCTCCAGGTGGCATCGAGGGAAGAGAGTGCTCAAAACGGGACGGTCATATCGACCTACACGGTCCAACTGTACGACGAAGGTCAGTGCCATGCCGGGCAGTGGGCTGCTCGTCGTGGGGTGCGGGCGGGACTGCGGATCCTGCGTATGCTGAAACTCCCCGAAGGGCTGAAGCCACCAGCTCACGCTGAAAATGCTTGTGTCAGTCTCCTGGGGCTGCCCGAACAGTGTCACAAATGGGGTGGCTTAAAGAGCATTGTCTCACAGTGCTGGTGACCAAAAGTCTGACATCAAGGTGACAGCAGGGTTGGTGACTTCTGAGAACCCTGATGGGAGATCTGTCCCCCACCTCCACTCTAGCTCCCAGTAGCCTCAAGCATTCCTTGGCTTCTAGATGGTGTCCCCCTGTGTCCCCACAGCCTCTTCCTTCTATGTGTGTCTGTCTCCATCCAACATTTTCCCTTTTAATAAGGATTCAGTCATGCCAGATTGGGGCCCACTCTAACTGACCTCATCCTAACTTGGTCATCTGCAAAAACCCTATTTCTAAATGAGGTCACAGGTACTAAGGATTAGGATTTCATCTTGCGGGGGGGAGGGGACATAATTCAACTCTTAACAACACTCCTCTCTTCTGAGTACGTATGACAGCCGGAAGAGGTGGGGGAGTTACAGCAGAGTAAAAACACTTGGAGTTTGGTGTCTGGAGTCAGACAGACCAAGGCAACCATCCCCCCTCTGTGCCTGACTAGCTGTGTGACCTGAGGCAAGTCATCTCACGTGCTCAGCCTCGGTTGTCTCATCTCTAAAATGGGGATAAGAATACCTACCTCACAGAATTGCTGGAAGCCTTCAAAAAGATCACCCATGAAGCGTTTTACATACTACTAGCACTTAGGAATTCCTCAGAAATTTCCCGGTAAGAGGGTAGTTTTAAAATTAGACAATACATTTACCTATTTGATTTTATCTTGAAATGTAAGATGATAATTCAATGCATCAAAAAGTGGCTGAGCTCTATTATGTGAAGAATATGTATAAATTATAAATTATTTAAGAAGCAGTATAGCCCAGTGGTTAAGTGTAAGCACTCTGGAATCTGACTGCTGGCTTTGTCTCCTACTGACTGTGTGACCTTGAGCAAGTTACTTAACCTCTCTGAACCTCAGCCTTCCTGTCTGTCAAGTGGGATAATAAAAGTACCTGTAGCACAGTATGAGATGTAATAAAAGCACCCATTTCCATGCCTGGGACATAGTAAGTGCTCTATATGAATTAGCTGTCATTATGACATGATGGTTGCTGTCACTTACGGTAAGTTTCTGGGCTTCAGTTTCACATCCTGAACAATGAAGAGATGAATCATATCAGAGTTTTTTATATTCCCTAACGTAAGGAAAGAAACACCTTTCCCCCCATCTCTATACTCGACTACCCACACCACCTCTGATACCAGATGTGTGGGTGTTTCCTACCAAACAATTCTGCGACACCAGCTGGGGTCCTACAATCAGGGGCGGGGAGGAGGGGTGATTGAAGTGGGCACGAGGGAACTTCGGGGAGGATGGAGACGTTTGGGCTTTAATCGATGGAGAGGTTTTATGTCTTGCTTATGGTGGTGCTTATATACCTGTATATGAGGGCTGTCCGGAAAGTATCCAGCCATGCACTATGAGAAATGGAGGCATTTGTGGCTGGATGTTTTTCTGGGCAGCCCTCGTACATCCGTCGAAACCCACTGAATTGTGCTACTGAAGTTGGTGAGTTTTCTTGTACATTAAATACTTCAACCAGATAAAGCTGATTTTAAAGTACTATCAAGGTACAGTGACGTCTTTAAGAAGATGAACATTGTCAAAAGAAACTCCCACCAACTAAAGGCAGGAAAAAATTCAACTCCATCAAGTATCATTTCTAGGGGGTCAGGGAAATCACCTGCTATTTTAGAGGGGTGCATTTTTCTCACCCAATTCCATTCCTTTGAAGGCAACGGTGAGGCGGGGGCGGGAAGCAAGGCGGCACCCCTTAGCTCTTCTGTCACAGTTCCATGGCATCCACACACAGCCTAGCAGAGGGGGACCTTGGGGGCCAGTCACCTGACCCTCTCGACCTCCCACCATGCGACCAGATTGCCTCTCAATGAATCAGACCACGTTTGAGGGGGGCCAGGCCTCACAGCTCACCTGGGGCTTCCGTCGCCCTGCCAGCTGGAGGCGGAGTCCCCGTGTGTGTGCTGGGAAATCGTACAGGAGAACCGTATCGGCCGTGGTTCAGAGATCGTGCAGTTTACAAGGGACAGAACATGTGGTCCCCACACACGCACATCCGGACCAGACCACAGCATTCGTCCTGGAATGAGAACACGCTATTCTGCGTAGTGGGACACTAGGGGCACCAATGCCACAACCCCATTAATCGTCAGCAACCCCTTTTCCAACCTGTGAAGTGGGCTGATGGCAGGGGCCACTCACCTTTTCCACCCAAAAGCTATAAGGAGAAGGTAAAAGCTAAACCCGCAGGACCCAGGAAGGAAAGACCCGGAAAGGCTTTACCCACCAGGACTGTAACTGGCTTCTCATTTTGTTTTTCATAAACGACCCCTACAGAGACAACAAGTAGGAGCATGAGGCCAAGCTCTGTGGGAGCAGGTGACGCTGTGATGCTTTAACTAACATTTTCTTCTTCCATAACGAAAACGCGGTGAAATGGGCCGGTGGGCTATGCAGAGACGCTGGACTCCCCTTCTCGCTAAGGGGTGGGGCCAGGGGAGAGGGCGTGGTGTGGACACCGTGGGGTGCATTTTAACCAGGTCTTGGAGTGAAATAAGACTCACAGTTTCAATCCTAGAGTGGACATTTTCCCAATGCCTGCTTTTCACATCCTTGTACCCAAGTGGGAAGAACTGAGTAACACAAGTAAAAATAACAAATCAGTGAAACCAAAGACGTGGTGAGGTGCCGTCCAAATTTCTGGAAGTTTAACAATAAAAGCATCATATCGGCGCATGAGATCTGATATGTGCAAAGCATAGCTCAAAGATCAAATATTTCTGGGAGCAGGAGATGGAAAATACAAGCGGCGTCTGGCTCCTCTGGCTATCAGCAATTCTGAGTGGTCCTAGACGAGCGTCCCATGGCCACGAACTAGTTAGACCCACAGACTGCGGGGCCCCAGCCCAGGCCCCCTGAACCACAAACACTGGAGACAGGGCCCGCCATCTGTTCTCATGAGCCCTCCAAGAGGCTCAGGGGTCCTCTGGTGTGAAGACCTCTGTGTCTGAGACCTGGGACACATGGAGGCTGCAGAGAACAAGAAACTCTTGGAGTCTAGAAGGCTCGACTCGGCTCCAGGCATGATTGCCCTGTGGGAATCCCTCGGGGGCCAGGGAGGTATTGCCATGCAAACCCAATCTGAGCATTTTCAAATGCAATGACCCAATTCAAAAAAACAAGAAAAAAATCATCTAAACATCAGATCTCACACTTGCCAGCCTCTGATACTGTCCAGTACTCTTCCCTACTTCCCGTCTTTTTATGAGGACACCTTTTTTTAAAATCATCATCACCACCATCGTGTTATCACCGCTTGCGGCGTTGAACATTTAAATCCTGCAGCCCACTCTACCTGCGCTCAGGTGGCTTAGCTCACCAGGCATCCTGCTCGTGATCACGCACGCAGGTCCCCACCGGGCGGGACCACACGTGTGGGTGGGAAGTCACCAGTGGCTGGTCCCCTCCAACCAATAAATGGCTTGGGTGGCTAATTCATGAGTTCTCTTTAAAAGTGACCCCTAAGAGGTGCATCTATGCTAGGTGACTTTTTAAAAATGCGGGTGTCTGAGTTTGCTGGGCAGAGGGTCAGACTCTGGGCAATGGAGGGGGCCCTGAAGCCATGCCACTCACTGCAGGACGCAGAGCCCATGAGGCCTAGTGACCCCTCCACGCAGAGCTGCACACTCATTAGTTACAGAGGCCGTGGCTGGGCCAGCCCCAGGCCACACGGGAAACAGGTCCGGTGTTCCTTAGTCCCACCTCTCGTTTCTAGATGCCTCCTTCCCCTTTTTTTCCTTTGCATTATTGCTACATTTTTAAGTGACTCGGTGGGGGGTAGGGCTGCATACGTAAACACAGTACACATTCTCAATAGTATACATGCTACAGTAAGGCAGGGGAAGCATCCCCACTCTGTCACTGCTCCCTGACCCACGTCCCCAAATGTCCTCCCTTGGGGGCACTCTTTACAGCACGCACGTCCAACCCGCGGCCCGGGACGGCTTTGAATGTGGCCCAACACACACTCTTAAGGCAGGCTGAGATGGTTTTTGCGACCTTTGTTTCGCTCATCAGCTACCCTTCATGTTCGTGTCTTTTACGTGCGTCCCAAGACCAATTCTTCTTCTTCGGATGTGGCCCAGGGAAGCCACAAGGGTGGACGCCCCCGCAAAGTGCACGGGGAGGCGGTGGGGCCAAGAAGATGGCGGGGAGGTGAGTGGTGTGCTCGCCTCCTCTCACGGACACATCAGAACGACAACTAAGCCGCAAAGCAACCATCACTGAGCATCCCCTGAAGTCTAGCAGAACGGAAGTCCTAGTATGGACACACAGAAGACACCACCTCCAGACAGGTGGGGAGACGGAGAGCGGAACGGGCTGGTCCCTCACCCGCGTGTGACCATTAAAAATTCGGAGGGACCTCCCGGCTGCCGAGGAGTCCCCGCCCCACACCAGGCTCCCCGGCCAGGGTTCCAGTGAGGGGGACAGAAGTCCCCATCACCTCCAGCTGTGAAACCCAGCGGTGACGGTGGCCGAGGGAGACGAGGGCGGCCGCAGCCCCAGGCGCTCCCCGTGAAGGCCCCGTGCACGGACTCACCTGCCCACGGACTCGCGCGCTCTGAGCTCCAGCGCCGGGGCCGCAGCTCCAAAGGGGCCGGGGACGTACAGGGAGGCGCCGAGTTGTCTGGCTGCAGGCGAGGGCCGGAGGGGCAGCTCTGCCCGGCAGGCGCCATGTTGTCCCTGTGCGGAGCGCTCGCCCTTCCCCGTGTGCAGATTCCGGCAGCGCCGTATCTGAGTGTCCATCAGCTTGACGGACACCGTTGGCTCCGCCCTAGGGACGCGCTGACACTCCGCCCACCCAACGTTCCCACCCACCCAAGCTGCTTCCAGTGGCTTTTCCGTACACACGGCCTGTCTGGGCTCGTGCTGTGGACGTCCCCAAATCTCTCAAAACAAACAAACAAACAAACAAAAAAAAAAACAAAAAAACTCTCAAAGGTTATAAATATTAAACAGAAGGGATAACTATGATTGTCTTATATCATTCAGGCTTGTATATGAAAGGTGCCGTAGACTGGGTGGCTTACACAGTAACTATTTCTCACAGTTCTGGAGACTGAAGAGTCCAAGATCAAGGTGCTGGCAGCTGTCCTCTCCCTGCGTCCTCACAACGAGAAGGAGCTAGAGAGAGCTCCACAGGCTCTGTGTAAGGGCACTAATCCCATTCCTGGGGGGCTGCCCCTAGGCACCTCCCAAAGTCCCCCTTCCTAACACCATCACAGTGGGGATTAGGATTTCAAGGTATGAAATTGGGGGGGTGGGGGGGACACAAATATTCAATCCATAACAATATGTATAAAAGCAATCAAAAATTGTATCTCATGTGATCTGGTTTTTATAAAAACCAACAAGGATACATGGAGCCTCTCTACGTCGTGCTTCCGGAATGCTCACCTGCGTTTGTGTGGACACAGACAAAGTCTGGTCAGCCACACTGGGCTGAAGATACTCGTTATTCTGCAGTGAGGGTGCAGTGTGGAGGCGGGGTGGGGGGGAGGTTGAGATCCATCCTTTTGGGTAGTAGACACATGTTAAATGTGAATTATTTGTCAAGCTGAGGGGAAAACAGAAACAAAATCAAGCATCTAATGTGTCTTTAGGGCCGGGTGTTGCATTTGAGTTACCTTTATACGTTCCAGACTTGTGTAGGCATAGGAGTGACAGGAAATATGTGAGTAACAGGACAGCGGAAATCATGGCACTAGCACAGGCTGCCCCACGGTGACGCACAGTGACCGCTGGCTTGGAGGGTATTTTCTCCAAAGCATGGGGTGAGCCATTACCTTATGCCCACATCACACCTGCACCCGGCATTTCCATCACTAACTACTCAGACATGTTGCATCAGGTCGAGAAGTCAGCCCCAGTGCCCCAAAACCCATTCTGTTCTTTTTTCTGTGCTAGAATTTGGGGGGTAAGATGTCCTGGCTTTTCTATATTGAGATGGAAAGCCTGAAACCTGATCATTCAGCAGAATTTTCAAATCTAACATCTTCCTCCAAATGCTAAGTACCTGCCACCCGGATTCTTATTGCAAGGCCTTAAAAACCACAAATGCATTTGCACAACACAGAAAGCCACGGTGGTTTGAAATGTCATTTGACTCCCCCAGTGTGACCACAAAAGGGTCACTTGTTTTTTTGTTGTTGTTGTTGTTTGTTTTGTGGTTTTTGTTTTGCAAAATTTTTGGAGGTCCTCATCAGTTTTTCCCAAGGGCCTATGGTCATCCTTTGATATTCAAATACAATTCTCTTTTGAAGCTCTTAGGGTGTCATCATCTCTTTTCCCCTCTCCTCTGGTGACAACTGTTTTAACTCTGCCAGATCCTGGTCCAACCATAGCCATGTGCGTCATGCGAGTAACTACATCACGTACTCTACAAACTCCTACGCCTTTTACAGGATTTGCAACTTCTCTTTGCCCTCAGCGTGCATTGGATTTCCACTTTCTCCTCGCCCTGACTGATCAGGAAATGGGTTTGTAGGCCAGTGTTGCACAGGGAAGGATGTCTGAGTGCTCTTGGGGTTCCCAGCCTGGTGGGCGGAATCAAGTAAATCGTGAGTGAGTGACATGGTGTCAGAGGCCAAGGAACGCTCTGCAAAACCAAAGAGCGAATGGGGTGAGTGGGAGGGGTTCAGAGACCCACCGAGGCCTGGATGCTCATGAGGTGACCGTGGGAAGACCTTAAGGGGAGTTTGACCAGGTGGTCAGCCAGTACGACGGGTTCCAGGTGGGAACGTGCATGGCACGTGGGCAGGTGAGAGGAAGAACACAGTGGGCCGTGGGGCGTGGGACAGGTGGGACTTGACTTTACTGTGGTGAGGCTCTCCTTGGATGGTTCTTTGCAGGTAAATGGCAT